>CAUYSK010095947.1:0-31012 GCA_963575035.1 Avahi laniger | reverse complement strand
TGGTAACACTATGGAGCTATAGCTTTGCAAATATTATTATTGTCTTAATAAGCAAAAACAATAAACGAACAGACAAAAACAAACAAATGAACTTCATAACAATCCAGA
Source organism: Avahi laniger (assembly GCA_963575035.1). Classification (NCBI taxonomy): domain Eukaryota; kingdom Metazoa; phylum Chordata; class Mammalia; order Primates; family Indriidae; genus Avahi; species Avahi laniger. The sequence continues at coordinate 30,904 of CAUYSK010095947.1, read as the reverse complement.
ATTAAAATTTTAGATGATTCTAACATGATAGGGATATGAGGAATGTTGGAGATCAGTGGGGGCTGAGAATAATTTTCTATTTCAAGGAAAATATACAGATAGCAATAAATTTAAGAAATTAATAGTTAAAAATAAATTCAAATCTGAGTTTTAATTAGACATAATTACACAAAAACAAAAATAGTACGTCTGCTGTTTTACATAGAATTTAAGATGCCATCAATTGTAAAATATGTCATCATTTCATTTATCACTATGAAAAAGGGCTGCCAATCAAGACACTATGCTTTCTTATCCTTAGAATTCGTATTCATATTCAAATAGCTCTTTTAGACATCATCATTCTTATGAAAATAAAAAAAGAAAGCCAAAATAAAATCAGTTAAGATATTTCTAAAAATTCTTTACGGAAGTCCAACTCTCTTAAATTACTTCTTAGCATCATTGATGTTTGTATTTTCCTGCACAAAACTATCCTGTGTGCCATAAAGAGTGATGATGCAGTAGTTTTTAAAGAATTTATTAACGTAAAACTACTATGCCTTGCAGGTAGAGCAGGCCTACTTTAGACTCTGCTTAGGAATGTTGCTAAATTTGTCCTGTTCCCTGCCTCTGCCAACCCCTTCCCCATATCATTTTATCCCTGGTGGTTAAAAATATTCTCCTCTCTAGTTTTCACTAGGACTTTCTCCAAACTGTTGACACCAATTCTGTAAGTTTTGATACTGGAACTTGGTATTCCTGCATGTTCAGGAAATGAAAACTGGGTCACAATACCGCCTGGCCAACAATGTTTGCAGAGTGCTATAGACTTCAAATCATTCTGGCTTTCAAGATATTAAATTTTAAAATACATACAGTTTAGAAACCATACAACTTTCAACAAGTTTAAAGAATTTAGCCTTCCTAATATAAAAAGTAGGAAAGGAGAAAAAGAATAAACAAAATATGGGAATTTAGGACACTAAGCATTATACACAAGACAATTCCATTATAAGAATAATTTCAATAAATGTGAGTTAAACTCAAAAATCTAGAGATAGACAGATTAGATTAAAAATAAGATTCAGCAGTATGTTGTTTTATTAGTCAACATCCCATTGAGGAAAGAAACTGGGTATTTAGAGGAGATTTTAATACCGGTAATTGGTTATATAGATGTTGGATGAACAAAATGCAGATGATCAATGGAAGCAAAAAAGATGAGGCGATACCCAAAGAACAGAAGCTGCTGACACCTCTGGGCTGGAGCCTGGTTGTCCACACCAGCTGATGAACTGATGGAGATGCGGTCACACCCTGTTCAAGGTACACCGGACTTGCCCGCATGGCCAGGGCTGGGCCATGGCCCACATTGTAGCTGCAGGCGGTGCTGGCTGTGCTGTGGCCGCTGTTGCTCTGTCATTGTTCTGCTGCCCATGGCTGCTGAAGACTCTCACAACCTGGAAGCAGGATGAGAGGCATTTTTCCTCTCTTCCACCTTCCAAATTCCTATTAGGACTCCCATTAGCAGAACTTGACAGGAAGACAGTTGGCAAGAGATCCTGGGAAATGTCAGTTGCAGACTCGCAGCCCTCCCAACACATAGCAGAACACAGAAATATGGGAATAGGAGCTTAGATAACTGATGCTGTGGTCTACAAGGCATGCATTTAAACTAAAGGGTAAGAAATGTTTGATTATTCATTCAACAAATATTTATGGAATGCCTGCTAGGTGTTAGCTCCTATTCCAGGTGCAGTGATACAGCAGGGAGCAAAACATGAAATATCTGCTTGGTGTATTTTTGACCTTTTAACTCAGGGAAGACAGACAACAAACAAAATGAGTAGTTAAATTCTATTGTGTACTGAATGTATTGTATTGTATGTGACAAATGCTACAGTGAAAAGTGAAGCAGGGAGGAAGGGTAAGGAAGGCAGGGGGTTGATAAAACAGAGGCCTGATAGTGCAATTAACAAAGTCATGAAATGTAATACTGATTTAGTACTTTTATCTGAAATAAAATCATGAAATCAAATTTTACCAGTTGTTCCAATCATCACTTTTATAGAATTTTTTTCCAATCTGGGATTTAATCCAGGATTATTCATTGAATTCCTTGTCATATCTCTTCAATTTCCTTTAATCTGGAACAGTTTCACAGTTTTTCTTTGTTTTTTGAGACATTTTGAGACACTGACACTCTGAAAAGTAAAGGAGAGTTGTTTTGAAGAATGTCCTTTAATTTGGTTTATCTGATTGTTTCCTCTTCACAGTTTAATACCCAATGCTGATAAGGTGGCCTTGTTATGTTGACAGAGAACTTTTGAATTTGTGCCTTTTTGGCAGAAAGACTACAGAAGTGATATTGTGTCCTTCCCAGTCCATCTCATCAACATTGATAACATTAGTGGCTTCAGAATATTATGAGGAGTAGGTATATGACAGTTCCCTTAACCAATTCCCCATGGTTACACGTTCAGGTTATTTCTAGTTTTCTCCTATTAAGAATAGTGTTCTAATGCATACATGCACTCATGAGAAATATGTTTTTATATTTTAGATAATTCCCTCAGGATCAAATTTCATCAATAGAATTAAATGATTTATAGGATACAAACATAATTTTGACTCTTTATATATATTGAAATTCATGTTGCTTTCCAAAAGTGTGGTATCAACATAACATGTCATAGCAAATTTATCAGCTTTGGGTGTTAAAAGGAATTAAAAGAATGTATTATTAATGAGTTTAAAAAAAACAAAACATCAACAACCAAACAAACAAAAAAACAGAGGCCTGGAAGTTATCTAAGTGCACCTGCAGAGGGAGAGTTGAGCCAGCACAACAGGCCAGGGAACAGCAAGAGAAGTCAACAGAGACATGATAGGGTGATTTGGTTTGAGCAGGGCTGAAAAGTGTCTTTTACTATTTATATAATGTTTATACTTTTAAGAATTTTCATAAGGCAGCTCCAGTCTACAGACTGACTGATTTCAAAACGACATTAATTTCACAATCTCAGACTCTCAATTTTTTGAACCTTCTGAGGACTTCATGATCATTATAAATAAGTCAGAGTCCACTATAAGTGATTTGTCCTCAAGGACCCCCACATGGACATATATTTGACTACCTACACTCAGTGTAGAAACTTCAAGACCTCTCCTATGAGAGCTGAAAGATTAAACTGTCTCCAGAGTCAGTCCACTTCTGAAGCTTTGTAGTCATAGAGAGGAGACCTCAGAACACTTGACTGCCATTGCTTAGTGGAAAAGAGAGCATTGAAACAGTTTCCCCATCAAAACCAAAACACAACACAGCAAAACAAAAATCTCTCCAACTTGGGAAGGTAATCATATAATTCCTACTTTGCAAAAGTGTAGAGTTGTCTATAGAATAAAAGGAACTATCTGAATCCAAGCTATTGCCTCTTAATCATTTAATTACACTAAGTCCTCCAGATGGAAGCCCCATTCGTCCTTATTACAGGAAAACAAGAGCAGATACACACTGAGATATCGACTCACACATGCACACACACACAACTGGATATACTCATGTAAATATGAATAAATGTCATGGTGAGAAAATAAACAAACAAACAAAATCCAGTGGCCTGGAAAAGCCTTGTGACATTTGAACAAAGATATAAGGGGGAAGCAGTGTCTGAATTAAATTTGAAATATTTGTGTTAATAATGTACCAAGTAGAGATTAAGGAGAAAGTGTACAGAAAAAAAAAAGATGTTATTTATTGGTTAAAAAAATCAGATCAAGAAGAAATAATGATCAAGTACATATTTTTATCAGTGTAGCCTAAAACATACCACAACAATCCTCAGAATAAGGAAAAATAGATACATGCAAAATTGTTGTTTAAATTGAAAGATATAGCAGACAAAATCTCTTAATATAGTATATTTGGGTAACACAATTAAAAAATTTAGCTCCATGTAGAAATGTATACCCTAAAACAACAAAAATATTCTTTTAATTAATTCTTGGCAGATTCCATGTACAAGGCCACAACAGAAACCTCAATAAATTCTAAAGAATCATCATTATGTTAAGACTTTGCTCTTTGACCGTAAATCAATAAATTTAGAAATCTGTAACAAAAGGACAGCTTAAAAAATCCTTTATATTTGGAACCTAAAATAAATATTTCTTTTGCTAAAGAGGAACACATGGGAAGTTAGAAAATACTGAATGAAATAAAAATAATACATATCAATATAATCTCAATATTTGTGAGATTAAACCAAAGTAGAATTTAGAGATGGACATCTTTGAGTACATTTATCAAACACAAAGATTATTTAAAAAAAAACATTAGCTGAATTCAAAAATATAGAAAAAGAGCAACAGAGGAAACAAAAAATTAAAAATAACAAAAGAATAAAAATCACTGAAATAGGGAACAAAAATAATAAAGGTGGGGAATAAAAACAAAAATTAAAAAAGCAAGTAATGAGAAAAAATTTTTGGTAAGGTTAATCTAAAAAAAAGAAGATATTAATAAAATATAGAACAACAAAAAAGGAAATAATCATCATGATAGTTATTCAAATAATAAAAGACATCACTAATAGACACAAATAAATTAGCAAACTTATATATCAAGCTGTTACATTTTTATTTATCTTGTCCTTTTAGAGTTTTAGCAGTGACCCTTAGCAGAACAGTAGACTCTGTATCTTCAGTGAAGGAAACACTAAGAGATTGTCAAATCACTTTTTCTTCCATTGTTTAACTCATTCTCAGGTCTAGACTACATGGGGTGGTAAGAGTGATGTGAAAATAGAAGATTGGAAAGAAAAAATTTCTTTAAATTGAGAACTGTTGGAGTAATGTTATGTTCCACTTCACTCCCAAACAAGTGAGGTGTTCTTCAGAGACCACCTGGAGTTTAATATATGTTCTTGGAATTTGAAGAACATAGGGCTAGTGATTCATTTTGTCCTGGACAAATATTTTAAAGATGAGAGGTTATTTTGACAAACCCGTAGTGGCAAAGCCAGGAGACAATACTACATAACAGTTTTTATTTGTAGATTTTGAGGTGGCACTGGAGTGAATATGTGTTTCCTATAGTCCCTCTCATTCCAAGAGGATAGGCTGAATGGGTGAGAGCCCCCGCAATGGAGTTTGTGTGGGGTGCACACAAACCAACAGCTGAGAAAGAATCATAACTTTCTGGCCCGACACAGAATGTTCCATATTAAGGAAATGTAGATGGTGGATCTTCAGAAACGGATCCTTAGAAATAGGTCCTGAATGAACCCTCTAAGACAATTCCACATAATAGTTAACATCAGTCACCGGCCACACCCAAAGGCCATCAGTAACAGATTACAATGGTATTGGTTAAGGAAGATCTTTTTGCTATACCTCTTTTCTTCTACCTTCTTCCCCTCCTCTATGGAAGAGTCAGAGTCAGTATAGTGATTATGGGAAGAAAAAGTAGAAGAAAAAGGTGCTGGAGAAGAGAAGAAACTAAGTCAGACGTGAGCTGGGGAAGGCAGCAAGTTTCCAATGGAAAGAGATTTGATTAGATTTGGCTTTTACTGTTAATATGTGATGTGACAAGGAAAAAACCCCAAGACTTCATTTAGAACAGTGACAAAATATTCAAAAGAGTATATAAAAGCAGTGGTCAAGAAAAGATTAAGTTTCTTTTTTCTTGAAATTTACCAGGTCCAACTTATTCAATAAACTGCATACATCCAGATGAAGTAGGCACGGTTATAAAAAAAAAAGTTACAAAATTGAGACAATAAGAAATAGAATATTTGAATATTCTAATAATGATCAAATAAACTAAAATAGTAATTAAAATCTGTCCATTCCTTTTCCCTGCACAAAGTTCAAAGTCTAGATAGTTTTATGTCTGAGTCCTACTAAAATCTTCAGAACTAGATAATCTCATCTAAAACAAATTATTACAAAACTCATTTAATGAGATTAGCCTAAAATGAATTCTATAATAGATAGGACAGTTCAAAATATAAAACTAGAGACAAATCTAATCTATATAAATAAAAAGTTCTGACTGGGTGCAGTGGCTCACTCCTGTAATCTTAGTACTTTGGGAGGCTAAGGTGGTAGGATCGCTTGAGGCCAGGAGTTTGAGACAAGCCTGAGCAAGAGCGAGACCCCATCTCTACAGAAAAATAGAAAAATTAGTTGGGCATGGTGGTGAGTGTCTGTAGTCCCAGCTACTTGGGAGGTTGGGGCAGGGGGATCTTGAGATTGCAGTGAGCTAGGATGACGCCACTGCACTCCAGCCCAGGAGACAGAGCAAAACTGTGCCCCGCCCCTAAAAAAATCCAGAATAAAACAGTTACTACTTTAATACAACAGTATTTTAAAAATAATTTATTGTGGTCAAGTTAGTGAGTCAACATCAGGAATTTTTGAAAAAAAATTAAGAATATTTTGAACAAAATTAATGAGAGAAGGGATGTTCTTGATTCACTAAATTCTGTTTTTAAAATACCACACTCAATAGAAAAAAAAAATTAGACACATTCCTTTTAAGATCATTCACAAAACTAGGATGCAAACAATCATCTCTTGAGTGAAAAGAAATTTTAGAAAAGAAAAGTCATCTCTATATAAAAATTCTGTTTGTGTACATTAATTATATATATCTGCACAAAAAATCTCATATAATTTTTCAAGTGTGCAGGAGTTTTTGTCCATGGAGCATGTAGAAGTAGGGTCAGGATAAATAAAATAAGAGCAGTGCCTTACATGAAGATGCCATGGCACAAACTGAAGCATGAGATATCTAGTTTTATGAATCTGAGATTCAAAAACTAAATAAAACTAATAAAAGCAATGGAAGAAGTCAACCAGAAAAATATACGTGAGAAGAGAAAAGATTTTTTTCATTTTTGTGGTAAAATATATATAACATAAAATTTAACATCCTAAGCATTTTTAAATGTGTATTTCAGTAGTATTAAGTATACATACATTGTTGTGCAACCAATCTCCAGAATTTTTAATCTTGCAAAATTGAAACTCTATACCCATTTCCCCTCCCGCATCTCCTGGCAACAATCACTCTACTTTCTGTTTCTATGAGTTTGACTACGCCAGATACCTCATATAAGTGAAATCATACACTATTTGACTTTTCATGACTGGCTTATTTCACTTATCATAATGTCCTCAAGGTTCATCCACATGTGGTATATGTGTCAGAATTTCCTTCCTTCTTAAGGCTGAAAAATATTCCATTGTATGTATATACCATATTTTGTTTATTCATTTTTCCCTTGATAAATACTTGGGTTGCTGCTTCTGCCTTTTGGGTATTGTGAATTATGCTGTTCTGAACATGGATGTAGAAATATCTCTTCAAGACCCTGCTTTCAATTCTTTTGGATGTATACCCAGATGTAGAATTGCTGGATCACATGATAATTGTATTTTTAATTTTTGATGAGCTACCAGGCTGTTTTCCATTTTATAGTCTCACCAAGAGTGCACAAGGGTGCCAATTTCTCAGCATCTTGCCCAGCACTTATTATTTTCTGTGTTTTTTTATAGTAGCCATCTTAATAGGTATAAGGTGATAGCTCATTGTGGTTTTGATTTGCATTTCCCCAATGATTAATGAAATTGAACATCTTTCCATATGCTTTTTGGCCATAAAATGGTTCTGATTTTCAAAAGTATTATAAGCAAATATTTCTTGAGATTATTTAAAGGAAGAAGATGCAACCTCCTTTCTATAAAATACATTATAAAATAATAACACTAGCAATTCAATCAGAATAAATAATTCACATAGAAAGGATCAATAATATTCAATAGGGTAAAAATTTCAATTATTTTAATAATAAATGTAAATATAATCTGAAATGTCAAGGTGCTTTATTAAAAATACCAAATTGACAAAAAATTAAAAGAAATGTCAATGACATTTAATGCAACTGAAGGCATATTGAGATAGTTATATTGATAAAATGATGTAATTGTTTTGACCCTTTTAGAATTAAATTATCTGTTTATTTTATCCATTTATCTGTCTCTTTCTCTTCCATATATATCATATCTATTTCACTTTAAATTTATTAGAAGAAAATATTTTATTTTATTTAATAGTCATGATAAAATACAAATCACAAAGAAAAAAATGCATAAATTTAGGTGCATCAAAATTGAAAATTCAAAAGACCATCAGCAAAATTAAAAGACAAGTGTTATGTAGAAGTTATTTGCAACAGAGAAAACAAATGATAAATACCTAAGATAAATAAAGAACTTCTACAAAATAATATGTAGAAGGGAAAATCAATCCATAGAAAATAAGTCTTTGAATGGCTAATAAGTATAAGTAAAAGATCTCTAGATTTATTAATAATAACAACTTACAAAGTAAATTACAATGAAATATCTTTCTGTTGCTTCAGATTGGTAAAAAGTTTATATAACTATACCTAATGTTGGCAAGGAAGAAGAAAATGGAAATTATTATTCGCTGATGATTATTCACTGTCTGATTGAGACCAGAACTTTGGCAGTAGCTCTTAAATTTTAATATGTGCATATATTAGTATTAAAAATTCCATTTTAGGTATGTATTATTATAAAAAAGGGCCACAGATTAAGAATTCTACTTTAAAAAAAAGAATTGAAATGCAGGAAGAAAAGTGCTTAGTAGCTTGAGCTAGGGAGGAACATACCTCATTTTCTTTACATATTGAAATTACAGGCTTTATACAAAACATCTGAGTAAGTCCAAGATGTTTCTTCCCTCCCCCTACATGCAGCACATGGATTCAGGAAGTTCTTGGTGATCGACAGGGTAGGTATAAATTCAAAACAAACAAAAGATTGAAAGAGAAAATTCCTAGACTCTGGTTACACTAGGAAAAATGAAAAAAAAAAAGAAAAAAAGAAAGAGAAAACTGAAGACATCCATTTGACAAGAGGTGAACCATATACACTTGAAAACAAGGTGATTCACCATATTTATCCAGAGGAGCAAAGGTGAGTGTGATATTGAAGATTTTTAAAGAGGTTAGGGATGATTGTTTAAGAGAGTATAAAACATTACTATTAGCTGAGTATTTAAGTAAATAACTGACACAAATTTCTTTTGGCTGTGTCTGATTTTGTCATGACATCATTCCAGAGTTATACACAGGATGATATGAACAATAGCTTTCAGTATGGTGTTGTCATAGTAATAAGAAAAAAAAATAGAAAAATCAAAAACCCCAAATATCTATAAATAGGCAAATAGAGAAATAAGTTTTTGACAGTTCATATAATGGAATATTATACAGTATGTAGAATAAACTAGAGCTAGAAAATAAAAACTCAGAGATCAAAACTTGAGTGCTGAGTGGAGGCTTTTATTGCCAGACACAGCCCAATCCAGCACAGCATGTAAATGTTGATGGATAAAGTTCCAGGGAGGTCTTTTAAAGCTGAAAAACCTCAGATTATTTCTGTCCCATATTAGGAAAGCACAGGCTCAGAGTGCAGCTGATCAGCTGGTAATAACTATTATATGATGATTGGGAAGGTTTCAGGTGGCACATCTCACGTCAGCACTTGCTTCAGGATTTCGGCATTTGATTGTCTTTGTTTTTCAGGTGAGTTTCTTGGTTTGGAATTATGATACCCAGATATCTTTCAGTAAAGATGGTCTTGCCCTGTTGTCAAGCCAAGTATCAACATGGACGGATTTCAGAGATAATACTGAAAGCAAAAAGCATATTGCAGAACCATTGAGCAGCATGAATCATTTACATAGTATGTAAATTTAAAAATGCATGCAGAAAGTGGTGCATATTTTGCTGTTTTGAGCATATTTAAAAATCAATATTCCTGAGACGATTATTAGCTACTTGTAGATTGTGTTTTTTAAATCTTCCTAGACACCAAAATCTAAAAAGAAAATGGTAACCTAACTGGGTTTACTTATCATTCCATGAAAACTAAAATAAATGAGTAGCTGCTTTTCTCTTACAGCAGTTAAGAGCTAGACCACGAGGCATAGCTCCTTAGATGAAATGTGGAGTCAGAGGCTTGAAATTTCAGTCCTGTACAATATGGTCCTTATGTGCGCTTCCGATATCTTGTGAACTGACAATATAGAAACGGTGGCCCCTGCCCTCCTTTTTGTATTTTCACATTCTGCTTTTTTAATGCTGAATAATAGAGACATGAAGCTCTATGTTAGAGTCAGATAGACTTCTCTGGAGGAGCCATTGCCTTTCAGGGATTTCTGGGGAAAGATCTAGGTATCAATATTTCCTTTTCATCCAGGAGCAATAATTCAAGGACCAGGAGAATCACTCAAATATTTATAGGAGATACCTGTCTATGCCAATGCCTGGGGCTGTCATCAGTCTTAAAGAAAGGCATGAGCCCTGTCATCAAAGGCAGGTACTTTCAAAGCAAAAACAACACACATGCTCATATATCTTCCATGGAAAAACAAATCTTCTTAATTCTACTGAAGGTGTTGGTGTGGATGGGATAGAAGGGTGAAATTTATTCTTCTATGTGAAACTGTTGTCACTTTAGTAAAAATGATACTGAGCTCCACCAAGCTTCACGTTAAATCTCTGTTCTTGACTGTCCTCACTAATTAGTCTTTACCAGCTAGTGAGCCACTGGAACAGGGGCCTCAGATCTGCGTTGCTGTGGCTGCTTGAACCTTACCAGGTGGTCAGATCATACGGCAGTTACTTTGTTTGCCCCAATCCCAAACCTGCAAACCTCTGACATAGCAATTCAATTGCAGAAAATGTGGCCCCCTTTGCTTTTTTTGAAAGCCGTCTAATAATATAGACTCTATTTTCCCATGTTATTTATTTTGTCTTTAGACTTAATCAGCATTGTCAAAGGTTTTTATTTTTATAGCCAGTCTTCATGTGTTCTGTGACAAGCTCCTCAATGGACCATTTTAGTTTATGTGACCTGCTTTCTGTTTCTTGTTTATTTCTCTAACTTTTAATAACTCAACTCATTTCCTTCTTTCAGCTGCATTAGCAATGCTATTTAGAACAGTATTCAACATACTTCCACACTGTTTTCCAGTAGGATTTTAAACTGGGCATTTTAAAGTTTGCTTTTTAATCATAGTTTTACTGTAATGCAACAATGATTCTTTCATCCCTGATGCATTTTTTATATTAGCAGGTAAATAAAGCAGTAACTGTGCAGAACATTTACTAGTAATATAATTATTTATTGCCATAGCCAAACACCTGCTGAAAGCCACAAATTCCCCCAAATACATGTTAATTTATTTAATAGATGTACTCGTCCATAGATATATTCAATAAATACTAGTTCTTTGGTCGGTTGATTTAGACTATGTTTGTGAGCACATATGTTCATTTAAAAATTTTCCAGGTCAATTTAATCAGCCAACTAATTAGGTCAGTCTAGGCAAAATTACCAACTGATATGATTGCATATTTTGATTAACTATATATTTAAATTCATGCTATTAAAACAAATAGGCTTATTTATCTTATATTTGTGTTCCCCAACATTCTAATAGCACGTTTATTAATGACTGGAATCATGGCTAGAGTCCTTGGAACTATTTAGTTTTCCTCCAACTTGATCATGAGCGATGGAAGACCAATCATTAGATTTAATTCTGAACCCTGTTGTCATTTCACTGTCTCATTCTTTGTATTGTTTATTTCTTATTGCCACTGTTTCTGTATATGTTTTGTGAACTTTAACATTTCCATCCTCTGATCAGGCCCTTCCTAATTCCTGCAGAGGATTTAGAAACTTGTGTCTTCATTTATAATAATCTAGGCCCTTTAGACTTAGTCATAAGTTAAAATCTTTTATTATCATGGTTAGAGTTTTGTACTTCTAAAATATTGATTTCTGCATTTAGCATTGTTTTCTCCTCTGTTTCATTCAATTAACTGAATTAATTAATTCAGTTACAATATTTATTGACTCCTTCCTTGTGTCCAACATTAGGCAAGTAAAAAAATAAAGAAGACAATTTTATACTTGAGGAATTTGTTCTCTGGTAAGAGAGAAATGTGAAAAAAAATATAACCCATACAAATAATTTCAACACAGAGCAGTTAGAACTATCAGAGCAGAATCCAATAGGGCAGGTAGAGGGGAGGCGTGTTGTGGCGATTAAGAACACTGACTATTCCTGTAATGACTTCACCGCTTAGAACATGTAGCTGTGGGGGAAATTTATTTTTTGTTTTCATGCCTCAGTTTCCTTATATTTTAAGTTAGGATACCCACAGGACTTTCTTCAGATTGTTGTAAGTAGGAAATGAAATATATTAATACATACACAATACTTAGGCTAATTCTTGACCCATACTATGTAGCCAACACATGTTGTTATTATTAAAATGTGATTATTATTACTACCCACCCCAACTTTAGAAGGTAGAGAAAAGAGAGGATTTGGCACAATGGGAATATTGCCTTTAGGGTGAATGAGAACAAGTCTTTGAGCTGTTGAGATTTGGTTTGGCTTTTGGATTTGCTACTAAAAAACTAATTCCTCCGCTTTTTAGAACTTAATATATTTTATGTAACACGAACAGCTTTAAATAATTTTTTTCTCCATCAAACTCAGGTTATGTGTGGACCTGTGAAGACATGATCTCATGCATCTCAGTATTTAACATTATTTTTATTATAATATTACCAATGTTACTTAAATAAGTACTACCATAAAACAATATATAATATAGGACAAATATCTCCTATTTTCAACTTGATTAGCTTTTATTTGTCTTGATTTGTTTTTGTTTGCATCTACAGAGTGCAAATAGATATGACTTTATTCTAGCCTTCACTATTGCCTTTAAATAGACCCTGTAGAATTTTTTTTTTCTCAGCCTTTTGATGGCATATTGGGCATAATTTTTCAGTCATTTTCATATATTAAAATAATTCCATTTTTTTAGTTACCAGAAAATCCAATCTTAATCAAATGGCTAAAGGAAACATCACAGTAAATGGGACAAATTAAAATCATGTATTAGGGTACACAGAGAAAAATATATCTCTTCTGTGATATTCCTGCCAAAGATACATGACCTGGATCTCACCATGAGCAAACAATGACCCAAATTGTGGGTCATTCTAGAGAATAACTGGCCTATAATTTTCAAGTGTCAAGGTTATGAAAACCGAGGTAGACTAAGAAACTCTACTAGACAGAAGGGCATCAGAGAGACGTGACAGCTAAATGCAATGTGTTCCTGGATTAGATTTTTTGCTATAAAATACATTATTGAGATGACATAAAAAAATTAGTGGAGTCTGAGGATTTGATGCTAGCAATGTATCGGTATTAATTTCTCAACTTTGATGGCTGTAGTATAGTTATGTAGGAAAAGTCCTTGTTCATAGAAATAGCATGCTAAAGTATTGGAGGATGATGGGTGATTGTATCAGCAATTTACTTTCAAATGATTCGGGAAAAAATGATTTCTACTGTACTTGCAACTTTTCTGTAATTTTGAAATTACTTAAAATTATTTAAAAATTATTTAACGTTTAAAATGTTCTTCTGTGGGTCTGAAGGGAAATACATATATATATGTATATATTCAATTTAGAGCTAGATAAAAACTTCAGTCTCTTATTTAATATTTTGCTTCCTTCTCTGGTTTGGTTCTGAACCGCAGTACTGTAGAGCTAGCAGAGAACAGAATGTGTCTACTCTATTTTTCCCTGCTCTTCACCTCTGCTGCTCCTACTTCCTCTGGGTTTGGGACATGAGGAAAGGTGTTTAGAAGGAAAGAACAGTCTTACTGACTTGTTCTATTGAAATCTGGTCATAAGTGCCATCTGTTGTGGCAGAATCCACATTTTTGCTTTCTTTTCCCCCCTGTGGGGCACTTTATAAACCTTTTGGGGATATACTACAGGGACCAACACAGTGGCATCCCCTAATGCTGATAATGTGTGCTCCAAAGAACTCCCAACTTCTACTTCATGAACCCCATGGCGTTTTTAGCATGATTTTTTCAGTATCATCCTAGCCGTATTAACTTCTGTGTCCACTGGGTCCCTGGGAAGGTTCATCACCTTCATTCTGTCAAGCTGTAGATTTTTCAGGCTCTTCCAGATTGTGCTCTCTATTCAGCCGTGAGGAGAATGCCAACCAATCTCTAACGTTCAGAGCATCCTGGCCAGTGCCAAGCACCTGTCTCCTTTCACCCCAAACCTGAGAGAAATCTCCAGTGCTCTGCTCTAATCTGTCAGTGAGGAGATGGGGTTTTGTCACTCATGTACCATCTAATTGGGAAATAAGTGGCCAATTTTGCATTCTGGAAAATATTGCCCCTATTGTCACAGTGGGACTCTCTCAACGTGCTTTTTAATTGTACTGGGAGGATGCCATAGAGTGGAAGAGAAACATTAAGGCATTTTCTTCTATATACTTCTTTCAAAGAATCTTCTCTCCTCAATGAATTCTTATATGTATGATGGGTGATTCGGTTTCTTGGGTTTTTGATACCTCAGATTTATTTAAATAATTTCATGTTATAAGTGATATAATTTTGCTGAAACTAAATTGCTGTAAGCCACATAAATATGGTACTGATGATTAATGCAGGAATTCTTTTGATTTTTCCTTACCTATATTGTGTAGTAACTCAATTCTCTCATTTTTTTTCTCTATTTAAACTAGTAGGCATCCTAATGTTTTGACCATTAAATAAACTGACGTGATTCTCTTCCTATTGGCTCAAGAAATTAAAATAATAGTTTTTGACCTTTACATGATTGAAAACACAATTGTAATTCAATATTTTTCAATTGCATGGCCAGTGTAAGGTACTCATTCAGATAGTTAAGAATATCCTTTTCAGATTACCATTGAATTACAGACCTGAGATATGTAGATGAATTCCAATTTGAGAAGCATTGACATGGACCAAGTAATTTTATATTCTCTTCCAAATATAGAATCACTATGATGATTCTAACGGCATAAAACATTTTCTTGCAATTATATGGTTGAGGATAATCTGATCTTGTCAAAATCAGATTGGACCTTGAAAAATACCTGATCTATATTCTTTTTATAGGAAGTTATCCTTTGCCAACACTCTTTCTTAAAAATGGTATAGAAAATTTGCCTGTAGATATATGTGAGACATGTTATTTTTGTCTACTAGACATGTCTATATAAGAGATATGCAAACTTTCAAACTCCATATTCGTTAGAAACAGAAAGTGAGCTTAGTTATCACTGGGTATCTTATCTCAATGTCCGAATTTTTTTAAAGTGTTCTTGAAATGTTTTTCTACATTGTTAAAGTCATCAAGGTGCCTGCCCTTAGAGTGTGTCTTTCCAGCTTCCAGGTTTGGAGAAGTTTGTGGAAGAAAGGAAAAGAGGATAAAAACCACCTCCGTGTTTCCTGGCAGTCCCTGCTTTATCAAATGTTGTTGTCAGATGCTCTGGCACCAGATGAAGATTTTACTGAGTATATCAAGGCTCTCTGGGACCATATTTTTCATTTCGCTGTATTCTTCACAGTTTCACACGTTGATGCATATGTAGAAGTCTAGTAGTCTCATGATGTTCAGATAAATGCTGAATATAGCTCAGCAAGTTACTGACAGGATTAGAAGGACTTTCTTTGAGTGAAATTGTGGTTCAAATTTTGGTAAGAGTGTAATAAATAAATATAATAACAAAAAAAGCACAGAATAATCTCAATTGTATTTATTGTTTGTTTTTCTGAGCCTCATGCAGACAAGTTTGTCCAGAAGAGATAATTTTAAAATTTATTCAAACCAATAGGAAATCTCAGGTTTCCCTCTTAGCAAAATAATTCAGGATGTAGGATCTTCTGATGTAAATCTCTTGGGTTGTACTTCAAGGTGCCCCTGCTTTTTATTTGGAGTCTGCAGTCTTGATTTTGGCAGTCTATGATTTGTAATCACGCTATGCAGGATGCAATAACATTGTGCACCTCTTATCCTCCAGGGTGCAAATAGAGAAAATTATTGTTTCCCAGTATGTTGATGACAAGAATTTGTAAAGATTTTAATAATAATATCACCACCAAAGTTTCCAGAAAATGCCTTCTATTTTTGCTCTAGTGTATTTCCTGTTTCTCCTACCTGGAAATTTAGTAATTGCTGTTTCTGAAATAGAGTGCAGACCTTATTTTTATTTTTCATTTGTTTGTTTCTGCTTAAAATTAAATTACATTAATTGTATAACTTTTAGTGAAGAAATTGTTTTAAATAGCTGTTTATTAAGGTTAGTGTTTGCAAATTTCTCCTGATTTATATTTGTGCTCAAAAATGATAACTAAGAAATATTTAGATACATCTGGCAATAAAAAATTTACATAATAGCTGGGCCAATGAAACTCATTAGCTTCTAAAATAATGTTTATGCTAGTTGTATAAAAGCTAGGAATCATGTTTGATTTTACAAATTCTCATTTTGATTAATAAATTGGCAGTTGTAGGAATTAACTGATTCATGGAATAAAGCATCGTTATTTTATAGTCTAAATCATGAGATATAATTTGATTACCATAAGGCAAATTTTTGGCTGATTTGAGCTTGTTTATTTTATATATAAAATCAATATCATATGAATTTTCCAACATAAACTATCAAGTTGTATATCCTATAATATGTCTAAAGCACTACAAACAAAAAGGAAAACTATGTTCAATGAGAATTATGTAAGTGAAGCCAGTATCTTTGAGCCAATAGCTAAAAATAACTGAGTCACATAAAGCCACTAATCAAAATCAGAGGACAAAGCATTCTTAGAACCATTTTCACTTTCTCTTGGTAATTGGTTTTCTTTCTTCATACCTTTGGAATTAGAGGAGACTTAACAGTGGAAGAAAAAAGCACACAGAGAAAATGAAAACTTGACAAGCCCACAGGATTAACATCCAGCTCGCTTTCCAGATTTGTTAATGACAGACTTGCTCACAATGCCTCTCACTCTAGGAAGTCTCATTCGTTGGCAAGCCACTTTTAGTTTTCTTTCTATTTGCAGCAGATCATATATATCTGACTTGTTTTTCTTCCTTGCATTTTACGCTTTATGTTAGTCTGAAATATTAGTGTTGGATGGCAAATGTTGAAGTAAAAACTATTCTTCCCTAGATTTAGAAAACTAGGATATTAAAATGAGAGTGGGAAAAGTTCAGGGACTCAGATCAATGGAGCAGGAGTGTCTTTGTATGAGCTGTCTGGTGAGCTCCCTTGGCTCTCGTATAAAACTGCTCCTCAATTATCTTTGAAAAATTATAGTCAACCCTTCACCTGTGAATCCCAGAGGAATTGCCACAATTCTCTTCAGTTTTATAATTGGGATCTCCCCCTCATTTCACTTCTCAGATTAAATCCCTTATTATTATTGTATTTTGTTACTGTAGGAGTGGAAAAGTGTGATACTTTTCTTCATCCATCATAAGGGTCACAGCCAACACTCCTATAACAAAAGACAGGTTAACAAGAAAAAAACATAACAAATGTATTTAATCAAAGTTTTATGTGATAGGGGAGACTTCAGAAATGAAGACCCAAAGACCCAGGGAAAACTGTCTATTTTTATGCTTAGGTTTGATGAACAATGGACAGCCTTGTAGAAATGTGATTGGACAAAAAGGCATGATCTAGTGGTAATAAGACAGGTGTGAAACCCAGCAAGTTCTGCATGTTTAGATTCTCAGCCTCTATGTAGCATTCCTTCCTCCCAGGTATGGGGCAGGAACCCTCTGGAGTGAGGATCTTCAAGGCAGAAGAAGAAGTAAGAGAGTCTCTTTTCTAGGTTTTATGGCTTGGTTTTGGAGAAAGGGGTTCTAGTTTCTATGACCCAAATTGAGGAAGAAGAATTCTTGTTTCTGTGACTTGCTTCCGGGGAGAAAAAGAGGCAGAAGATAGGTGAGCAGGAAAGGTCAGAAATACCTTGATTCTGAGGCCCTTTCAACTTCCTTCACTTAAAAGGACTCAGCATGCCAAGACATCGTATTTTGGGGTATCATGTTCTGAGCCCCAACATTACTACAATACCTGAGTATAAAAGTAATTCATTTTCTTTGTAGAAAAATGTGAAAAATAAAGAAAAAAATGAGAGCAAGTAATTCCATCCAAAAATGGGACAGTGTTAATATTTTTGATATATATCTTATGAGACATTTCTTTCTCTTTGAAATTTTTTAAAAAATTAAAACATTTTTAATTGACACATAATAATTATATATATTTATGGGGTACATAGTGCTGTTGTGATACATATAATGTATAGTGATCAGATCAGCATAATTAGCATTTGCATCATCTCAAATATTTATCATTTCTTTGTGTTGGGAACATTCAATATCTGTTGAATAGCTGCTTGAAACTATTAATATATAATATATTATTGTTAACAATAGTCATCTTACAGTGCTATAGAACACTGGAATTTATTCCTCCTATCTAACTATAATTTTGTATCCTGTAACAAATATCTCCCTAATCCCTCCTTATCCCCTACCCTTTCCAGCTTCTAGTATCCTCTGTTGCAAGACTTATTTCTATGCAGACACACTCTTTGTACATATTTTAGTTTTTTTGAAATCGGATTTATACTCTGATTGTATGACTTTAATCACAACACTTTTGGTGTCGTCTAATCATGTTATTTGCCAACTGTTTTCATAATGATTTGTAAAAGTTTTTTACATATTCATTATATTTGTCTCATATATCCACCAAATATTATCTCCAGTTTATACTTTACATATTAATTATATAAATGGTGTTTTTGAGATAATTTTACTTCTTGTAGTCAAACTATCAGTTTTTGTCTTAATTTTTTTTGTAATTACTTTACATGTAGAGCTTTTTTTGTATCAAGGCTATGCATTATTAGGGTGTGAATTAGGAATAATTCATGTTTTTATTCTCAGCAATATTTCACATAGTGGGGAAATGACCTCTTCCAAAGAAGTTTAAAATATTGGCCATTTGGAATTGCTTGGTTATGACATCTTTCATGGAATTCAGCTCCTGACAACTTTTTCAAAATTTTCAAATGTTATAGTTAGGATCAGAATTCACCTACTTTGAGTCCATTTTCTTTTTCAGAATATCATCTATTTTATGGAAATTTTGTAATTTATTAACAGGCAATTATGCCTATTATTTTCTTTTTATTTGAATTTCCTGTTTGGTAGTCTCCTTTCTTATTTCTTGAGGTTTTCTGTCTTCTTTCTTTTTTCTTTTTCTTTACTATAGTAGCTAGTTTTTATTTCATTTATAAAATTCATCATATTTTTTGTTTTATTACCTAATGTGAATTTCTTCATTTCTTCCATTCTCTGATTTGTATGAGCACCTTGGGGAACAGGATTTCAGGTACTATAGAAGGCATATTTTCCTTACCCTTTCAAGTGTTTCACATTCTATCTTCCGTGTATAGAACAGTATAGTAGATGTTCAATAAATGCTTGTTGAATGACACATTGGAAAGTGGACAGCAAGTTGGGGCAAGGAGGGGAACAAAACACAGTGAATGTAAAAAACATAGATCTAAAGAAAATGAACAAAGAAAAGTAAGGAAATACCATTACATTGATGAGGACTCCTTCTCTGTCTTACATCCTAAATTATATCCCTTTTGGCTTAGGGATTACAGCTATTCAAATTCTGGCATAATGCCTAATTGCTGGATATGGAGGGAAGTATACTAAGGCCATCTGTGCCTGAAGGAAGCTGTCTTAACTTCTTTGCACTGTGATCATTTTGTTTGGGACAAAGATATCCTCTTTCCCTGCATGAATCATATATGTAAATTGTCCCGTTATCATGCACTCTGAGCATCTGATTTCAAGGTGTGCCGGGTTGGTTCACACAATGCTGTCACGTTGTGGAACAATAGCAAGATCTCCGGGGATAGTTTTCAGACAGTCATACATAATCAACTTGCAATATTTGAACAGAGGTTGAAGTTTGAATTAGTTTTGTGAAGGAAAACTTGTAAATCTTTTAAAGTATTTCTTAAAGTTACTTTCAGGAGAGTAATCTCATTTCATATTCTTCTCTGAGCCACATAAATTTCCTCTACACATCGCAGGACCTTTACCAGAAGTATTCGTTAACTGTGGCTTCTTTTTTCCCTTGGCCATATGTTTTCTTATCTTGTAAGTTGTTAGCTCTGTCCAGTCAATCAGGGAGAACACAGAAGTGCATTTAATTAATTTCTTTGCTCAAAGGCATCAATCCACAATTTCTTATAACCATTACACATGTTGGCAGTGCCTTTTATGAAAGCTGACTGCTATTTCTGAGACAGCACAAATTTAACCTGAGCACTTGGACAGGTTTTCTTGATGATGGTTGATTTCCAAGGGGATTTTATTTTAAACAAGAGCATGTTTTTGAGAAATGGTAGAAGAGGTATTAGGGAGTAGATTTACTTCACAAACTCTTTAGAAATCTATTTTTGTTAAAAGTCTAAGTTTCAACATAAATGACACTTAACTTTACATGGTAGCAGAACTCTTCCAATGTGTTAAAAATCTCTGTGATTAATTTTCTTAAATCAGGATTCATTCAACATGTACTGTTGATTACATACCATGTACCAGATACTGCACTAGATGTTGAAGTTCCAAAATAAAAGGCGTGTTTATTGCCTCAGGGGAGATGACAGGAGAGTAGGGAGGCTGACATCGAACCAGTCTAATAAAATAAAGTACATGTTATATGTTGCAATGAAATTGTGTACACAGGGCACTGAGGAGAGAAATAACGGGATACCTCTTAAATGTTATATTCTTTTGTTGTGGAAAAAAATAGAAATAAGCAATGGCTAGGATTGGTGACAAGATAGTAATTGTGGAATGAAATAGGTGCATGGTTACGCTGGAAGTGGAATGATGATTTAGTATTCAATTTACAAAATAACTTTACACTTTCACAATGAATTATCTACCAAACTCATGTCACTTACATTTGGAAAAGAACAAAGATCCCACCAAAACGAAATCCACCAATATTATTTGACTTTCAGTATTAATCATTTTTATTTTTTTTGTGGTTTTATTTAGTTGTGCTTGGAATATATGTTTTTATTTTTTGATAGTTGATAAATATCTGTTTCAAATATATTACTCTTGATTCATAGGGGAAGTATTTTTTTATGAATAATAAAAATCTACAATTAGAAATAAGGAGGAGGCTGACTTCCGTCCGTTGTAAGCCCCACAACAGGGCTTGGAGTCTTATTTCCAACGTTTTTCAGAATGGGAAGTTTCAACTGAGGGGATAATCTAAAATTATTAGGATCCTATAAGGAAAGAGTTAATACATCAGGCCCAGTCATTCAGTCCTTGCCTGGCTCCTAGGGAACCTAGACCATTATCTGCACTTGGTCAGTGTGACCATGGGAAGATTCTTTATGTTAACAATTGATGCTTTTGCTATATACACTAGGAGCAATGGATTGAGACACACCAGTGTGTTCAAATTGATTTGCACAAACACCAAGAATGATGATGTGCATCTGATTTCATTGTTGTGGTCCTGACATGTTTCAGTTGCCATGGCTGGTTATACAGTGGAATGTGCCTATGTGACCAACTCTTCATAAAAGCCTTGGATCCTGAGACTCAAATGGGGCTTTCCTGGGCAGAGACATTCTGCACATGTCTGTGTGGTTTGATGCTGTAGAGAAAGCACATCCTGTGTGGCTCTAGGTGGGAAAGAACTTGGAAGCCTTGTGCCTGACCTCTCTGAACTTTGCTCACTGAGTATCTTTTTCCTTCTGCTTTTACTGTAATTCTTTGCTGAAACAAACCTTAGCCATGAGTATAATCTGCTGCTGAGTTCTGTGAGTCCTGACAAATCACCTATCTTGAGGATAGACATATGCTATAGTTTGAATATTTGACCCTCCAAACTTCACATTGAAATGCGATCCTCAAAGTTGGAAGTGGGGTCTAATGGGAAGTGTTTGGGTTATGGGGGCAGATTCTTCATGAACAGACTAAGGCCTTCCCTGGGTGGGGGGTGTGAGTGAGTTCTCACTCTATCAGTTCCTGCAAAAGCTGGTTGTTAAAAAAAGACTGTCACCTCCCCCCGTCCCCCGCCGTTGCTTCCTCTCTCACCGTGTGGTCTCTGCACACACCTGCTCCTATTCTTCCCCTTCTGCCATAAGTGGAAGCAGCTTGAGACCCTCACTAGATGCAGATGGAGGCACCATACTTCTTGTACAGCCTGCAAAACGTTAAGCCAAATAAACGTCTTATCTTTATAAATTACCAGCATCAGGTACTCCTTTATAGCAACACAGACAGACTAAGACAGCACCAGACCCCTGGAACAGATCCATCATAAAAATTAAATCTCTTTTTAAACTTTACTATAACTTGTATGAGCTTTTATAATTCATTAGAGATTCTTGATCAGAACAATATGAAGAAAAGACTATTTTATACATTGTTCTTTTTCCACAAACTTCTCAACTGAAAGCTAGGAATGCATAATGTACTGAAAATAATTTGACTTTTAGCTGTCAAAATTTTAGGTTATGACACTGTTTTAATATTTTATTAGTTATATTTTATCAAAGGCAGACACAGATTGTCATGCTGTAACTCAGTTTTTCTTTTACAGAGATCATAGGGAAAAGTTGCTGACAAATTTCCCTTTATCCAGCACTGAGGAACAGGATCTTAGAAGGAGAACTTACTGATGCCTGACTACCTAACATCTAAGGTGCCCACTTCCTCAGGCTTTCCAATGATTTAACTCAATGTCTGCTTGCCTGTCATTAGACCTTTCAAAGCCTACTTGGCTATGGAGGCACAAGAGCGAGCCACAAAAGAGTCTGCCCTATGTCTTGATCCCTATGAATTTAATCTAAGTGGGTATAACTGTAATGTTGTAAGGTGCCTGGATATCATTGACTAAAATGTGTGAAATAAAGTGTTTTCTTTATGCTGCTCACATAGGTGATCAATATGATAGTGTGACTGAATGAATGGGTAATTAGGCTTTTAGTTTTCAATAAGTACTGAACCTAAGTTAGTAGAAACACCTGTGCAAATCTGGGGAGCCAGTGCTTAGGCATAATTAGACTAATTACACAACCAGGTTTCCTAGAGGTGATAGACTTCTCTGTATCATTCATGTGTGAGCCTTTTGCAATATTGCATTTTCTATTTTGTACATATCGATTTACTAGGGGATGCATACAAATTTTAATAGATTTTAGAAATATTTTCACAATATAACTGAAGTAGCAAATGAATACCTCTTTAGAAGAAAGCTTTGCACTTTTAACTCTTTAAGTGTACAAACAGTAATGTACACTTTTGGCAGCTACCAAGATACAGTTTGTCTTAGTCAGTTTAGGCTATTATAACAAATTTCTTAGACTGGGTAATTTATATGCAATATAAATTCATCGCTCACAGTTTTGGAGTTTGTGAAGTCCAAGATCAAGACACCAGCAGATTCTTGTTCCATGTTTCAAATATGGGGCCCTTCTTGCTGCGTCCTCACATGGCAGAATGGGCACAAAAAGGGACAAACAGGCTCCCTCAAGCCCTTTTCTTTTATAAGGCACGGATCTCACCCATGAGGGCAGAGCTCTCAAGATCTAATCACCTCCCAAAGGCCCCACCTCTTAATATGATTACTGTGGGAGATTAGGTTTCAACATAAGAATATTGCAGGTACACAAACATTTGGACCATAGCACAGTTGCGTGGTGTGTTAAAGTAAATTAAAATGGAGCTACGTCTGAAGAATCTCTGAGCAAGTAAAGCCAGTTAAACTTCAAAAGTGACCTTGTTTGATATACAAATATCTGCTTAATATATAAGCAGAACTTGAGCTATTTCTTGTAAATGCCTATATTAAAAAAAAACAGAACTTAAGCTCAACCAATCAGAAATAGCCAACTAACTTATAATTATATAACTAGGATAGACCAAATAAGGCAACTGGATAATAGCAACTAATCAAATACTGTGTTTGCTTTACTTTCATGTTTGTTCTACAAATCTTCCCCTTTGCGTTTCCTCAGTCAAGCTCCTAAAGCACTTCTTGTCTGGAGCTTCCCAGTTCATGAATTGCTGTTTGCTCAAACAAACTCTTTAAAATTTAATTATACCTCGATTTAGTCTTTAATACATGAAAGTAAAAAAATCACACTTAAAATGTCTTCTAGTTGTAACTGAGTATTTTGGTTTGGATTAGAGCCTGTTACTTTAAATAAAGAACAAATGAAATGACTGGCTATCTCATACAATCATTAAAGGTGTTTTTTAATGGTAAAGAAAATTGGAGGAAAAGTATAATAAAATAAGTTATAATTATGAAAATAGTTTTCTTACTAAAGTATGTGATTCTGATACAATTTTCCCCAAATTTGGAGCTATCAATCTTGTATGCAAAATATCTCTTATTAACAATGAAAATATTATTTGCCTACTCTTCAAAATACTGGATTTATGTTTATGTATATGCATAATTTTAATTTGCCATATTGCAACTCATTTAGTGGCTAATGTTAAAAATTCTTATGTTTAGAAGAGTTTTTTAAAGTCCCTGGGATTCAGTGAATCTTGACTATAGGTGAGCCATTTTAGCATTTATGCAAATGCAGTCACCATAATGAGATGGAATTCAAGGGGTCTTTTATACTAGTGGTCCCCAAAATGGGGTGACCAAGGTTATCCATTAGGATTTGTTAATATTTAATCAAATACTTGACACCAACACCCTCAGCAGGCGTGTGTGTCATATGGCAACCTATTGTAAGTTATCCTGACAGAGGTGTAGGTGTCCCAAAACAAAGATGTTACCATGAGTCCTTTGTACAGTCATTTGATTTCAATATATATTGATTGTTACAGTTTCTTTGTGCCTAGTTAGTTGAATTTGCAGATTAGGTTAGTTAGTTTTGAAGAAACTAAACCTCTCAAAGTGAACAAATAGTTCAAAAAAGATTCCTGGGAAGAAATTTTAGCTTGAAGATATTACTAATAATGCAAGAGCAAATAAACAACAAGAAAATTGCAGAGCTAACGCTTCTAAAACTGAAAATTGCTTTTCTTTAGATACATGGTGGGTTCAAAACAACAAACTAATACGATTTGAGATGTTGGTAAAAATAAATTGAAATTATTAAGGAGACTATTTGAAATTTGAATTACATTCAGTATCATTAAGGATGAATCTTGTCCTAAATGGTTTTTTTAGCCCTGCTTTATACTAAGTAATCATAGCATAAAGCCAACATGAGAGAAGGATATTGAAAAACTAAGCATTTGAAAGAAGATCATTTTTTCAGCAATGTTTAGGATTATATGATAATCCATTACTTTACAAAATTTAATCAAGTATAATAAATGTTTAGATGACAATTTCGAGGTTTCTTAATAGTGAAAGATAAAATACCACGTACTATTAGGAAAACATTTGTTCTTGCTCTGGTAAAAAGCAGTTAAAATATTACATGGGAATTAATATGGGGACAAACTAAAAACATACTTTTTGTCAGAAAATGCTATTGAAAGATGCATGAGAAACTTTATTTGCTAGTTTGTTACTTTATTTATTAAATAAAGAAACATGTTAAAATGTATTTTATGTATTTGGGAGGTTTGCTATATAGTTGGATGAAATGTACAAGTTTTTCTAACATTCGGTGTATGGTGCTTGCTAGGTTGTTTCTTTTTGTGAGCAACCAAAGAAAGATGTCTGATAGAATACATATTCTCAATATAAATGACTTCTTTAAATAAAAAATGTTTTATTAGCTAAGTATGTACATGTAATGACTGATAAAACTGCTGATTTGTTTGGAATTGTAAATAAAAAGCTTCTTGGTTATGGTTGTAGAGGTATTTTCACAACTGAAATTTAATCATTGTATGATGGGTAGAGAATATTTGAAAATGAAAATCATACCACTTTCAAATGTTATGAATGTAGTTAATTTTGTTAAAAACTAGACTTTTATGTAGCAGAACACTTAGTATTTTATTTTGAACACAATACGAATGACCATGAAAATCTTTTTTAACCACAGCAATTTTCTGGTTTCATAGCAAGCACTTAAAGGACCTGACAACTTAAAAAAAAAGATACACTTTTTCTTTAAAAGAAACAAACAAGTATTCTAAATTTGCTGACCTTTCTGGGAATGAGGAGGTATATTACCTGGAAGATGTATATTTTTAAAAAATAAAGACATAATCTGTCTCTGCAAGCCAAAGGTGATATTTTACCAAAGAGCAAGAAAATGAATACTTGTTCAAAGAATCTTATGTTATGACAAGAGAATTTTGAAAACGGATATTGGAAATATGCCCACGATTACGTAGTTTTGTTGACAAAAACAATTCTAAGCATTTCACCTACAAACTCTGAAGTCTACATATCTGGAAACAGAATTATTTTCTTTTCTTTTTTTTTAATTCAGGATATTTTGGAGGTGCAAACATTTTGATTACATGAAATGCAAGGAAACAGAATTTTCTAATCTCCTTTAAAATCTCCCAAATGAAGAGCTTTGGTGGGTAGGTTTTAAACCTATGTTTTTTTTTTTTGAGACAGAGTCTCACTCTGTTGCCCTGGCTAGAGTGAGTGCTGTGGCATCAGTCTAGCTCACAGCAACCTCAGACTCCTGGGCTCAAGTGATCCTTCTGCTTCAGCCTCCTGGGTAGCTGGGACTACAGGCATGTGCCACTATGCCCGGCTAATTTTTTCTATATATTTTTAGCTGTCCAATTAATTTCTTTCTATTTTTGGTACAGATTGGATCTCACTCTTGCTCAGGCTGGTCTCGAACTCCTGAGCTCAAACGATCCGCCCGCCTCGGCCTCCCAGAGTGCTAGAATAACAGGGGTGAGCCACTGTGCCCGGCCTAAACCTATGTTTTAAATAGAATAATATGTTGTTTTGTAAGACTTGATTTCCAACAAGAAAGATAAAAATTTACTAAATTGATTCCATAATTATTTATACCGATGGATGAAATTGAAAAAATGTGTCATGATTTAATAGAAGCAGTGGGGAAACATTTTTTCTATTGGGATCTCTATATATTTTACAGGGCATCTTTTCCAGGTATATATGCCACTCAGCCAAGTATGGAAATAAATTGAATTTATGAACCAGAGATGGAAATTAGTATATCACAGAATGTTATGCAAATATTAATAAAAATTCTAAATACTGTACATTTGAGATATGTGTTCACATTTTCTGGTTTACCATTTGAGTTCAGGATGATACCACTGATCTAAGCAAGTCGCCTGCTTCAAGCTGCTGAGTTAGACGGGACTTAATCCCAGTGCAAGGCCCTCACCATCAGGGGTGTCCACGATAGCTCATTTCAAGACAGAATGTATAATATTTCTATGTGATATTAATTCTTTATTTTTTCCTTTGTTTAGAGAAAACCGTCATCCTACATTTTCTAAAAAATTGAAGTGTCCCATACTCACATTTGTGTTTTCTTCTTCTCCGGCTAAGCCCTGTGCCTTCCCATGGATCCTCTCTCCACTGTGACCCCCACACACCAACTTTCTGCCTCCATTTTCTTTCTATTTCTCTCTGCCTTTAAACACTCTTAGTTCTTCCCTGTTTTGAAAACCAAACCAAACCAAACAAACCTTCACCTACACTCTAGTTATTGTCTAATTTGTATTTCCTTATTGCCAAATATTTCGGCTCCAATTTCATCTTAAATCAATCCTTTTTCATATCCCTGAAAATGTGCCCTCCATGGTTTATATGCAAAAATTTTCTCTTTTTTTTTTCAAGGCCATTAATGACTAACTGATAATTAACACCCTTTTCCTGTTCTTCTTTCCCATGGGTTCTCTGCAGCATTTCACAACACTCACTTCGGCCTCCTCTTTTTCCATCAGTTCTGTGACGTTATACTATCCCCCTTCCGTAAGATTTCTGACCACTCTTTGTTCATGTCCCTGAATTACCAAGTATTTATGGTCATCAAGATTTACCATGGAGTACTATTCAGCTTTAAGAAACAATGGTAAATTTGCTAATTTAATATGCAAATAATTTTTAAATTAGCACTTCTTTTTACTACTTAAGATTTATATTTTCCAACCTTTGCTGCATTCTTTCGCTAATCCCCCCCTTTATAATGACTATCACAAAATAAGCTTTATCAGGTAGTTTTTGTGACTGATAAAAAATAACGAAGGCCGGGCGCGGTGGCTCACGCCTGTAATCCCAGCACTCTGGGAGGCCGAGGCGGGTGGATTGTTTGAGCTCAGGAGTTCGACACCAGCCTGAGCAAGAGCGAGACTCATCTCTACCAAAAATGGAAAGAAATTAATTGGACAGCTAAAAATATATAGAAAAAATTAGCCGGGCATAGTGGCGCATGCCTGCAGTCCCAGCTACTCGGGAGGCTGAGGCAGAAGGATTGCTTGAGTCCAGGAGTCTGAGGTTGCTGTGAGCTAGGCTGACGCCACGGCACTCACTCTAGCCCAGGCAACAAAGTGAGACTCTGTCTCAAAAAAAAAAAAAAAATAATGAAAAGAGGAGGAAGGACACTTTGTCCCTGTTCCTCCAACAGCCCCACTCCCCACAGATAAATAATGTATCTTATTTATCCTTCTACAAAGTGCTTAAGCATAAGCACATATCAGCACAAGTGCACACATCTCTTTTTTTTTTAACAAATAGCATTATGCTATACGAACTGTTCTGCAGCTAGTATTTTTCACTTTATATACCTTAGTGGTCTTTCCACTATCGGTGCACATAGCTCTCCCCCGGAACGTCTCTGTATACTGGTCATTAAATCATACATCCTTCTTCCACAGAACTGAACAAAGACCAAAGCAGCCTGTATATGTCTGCATATGATTATATGAACATGGAGAAAAGCATGGAAGGATATGTGAATATTTAGCGTGGGTTACAGGAAGAAGAGACACGGGAGAAGGGGAAAAGAAAGGAGTCAACAGAAAGTAAGACTGAACTACAAAAAAAAGCATGTATGCTATAACCACGTTTATGTACTTACATATGTGAGTATATATATATAAAGACATTAAATCAAATTGTTTTAGAAGAAAAAGAAAAAGTTCTAGTAGTAGAACTGCTGGTTCAAAAGACATGGGCATTTAAAATTTTGATACTGCCAGATTGCCTTCCATAAAGGTTGCACCAATTTATGCTCCCACCAAGAGTGTTTAAGATTGCCTATTTTCCTACAAATTTGCCAAAACTGGATATTTTCAAACTTTTTTATCTTTGCCAATCTGATTTATGAAAAATGGTATTTCACTTAAAAATCTGTATTTAATTATAAATAATATAATTAAAAGTTGAATAAATTTTAATGTCTATGGGCCATTTGTATTTCTTTCTCAGAGAGCTACGTTCTAATATCCTTTGCTCGTTTACTATGTGTTTGTTTATCTTCTTCTAAATTATTGATTTGTAAAAGTTCTTTGTAGATTAAGGAAAAAAAGCCCTTTATATGTGTAATGCAAATATTTTTCCGGTTTTTTATTTGCCATTTTTATGCTTTTTGTTTGATATCAAACATAGAAAGACCTTTCCACTCCAAAATTATTGAAAACAAATTCCACCTATGCATTCCTCTAACATTTTTAATTTTAATTTTTTTTCAGCATATTATTGGGGTGCATATGGTATTATAGGGGGCCCGCCACCTCCCCCCAGGCCTCTCCACTTCCCCTACACCCCCATACTCCGCCAGATCTTGCGGTTACGTATGTTGCCCTTGCTTAATTTTAATTTTTAACTTGTTTCACCAACAGAGTAAGACTAAACTAAGAGAAAATAGAACTTTTAAAATCTCACCCATCATCATCCTCGAAGTACGACTGGCCAGGCTCTTCTTCGAACCTGTCCATGTCTGTAGTCAAGACAAAGAGATGCTTCGTTAAGAAAATCAGAACTCAGAACCAACAAGGCATTTCTACCTATTGCATTATCTTTCGGCATCTTTTTCACCCTAATTTAAAGCCGAAACTTTCCTCTCTGAAATGAGAAATATTTAAAATATTTTGTCGCAGGCTTTTCCTGGACGGAGAAAACCAGAAACACGGTATATCGCTCACCCCACGGGGTCTTTGCAGACCAATCAGAAAGTCCAAGGCGCGGGACGGCCCCTGAGGTTAAGTCACTTCAAACACCACGTGTTAGGGAGGCAGCGTGCAAGGAAGACAATCGTTCACCTATTAGCCCCCAGATAAATCTTCCCCTCAGCGTAAGGCTTTAGCTGCATAAACCCCTACTCGGTCCCCCACCCAGTGCTCTCTCAACCCCAGATTCCAACCCCAGCACCCCCCACCCCTCAGCCAGTCTTCACTTCTCAGGCCTCGTCCACCCCACACCCCCACTCCCCTCCACTCATCGGCCAGTCTTCCACTGATCAGGCTTCGTCCACCCCCTCACTCCTGCCAGCCCTCCACCTCCCATCACGCCTCCACCCTCCCTATGCCTTCACTTCCCCTACTCCGGCCTCACACCCCAAGGAAGTCTTCCACCTATCAGGCAGACCCTTCCACCGTCCCCCCTCCTCCACCTCCCCTCTTCCCAACCTCCACCCTCTCCAATCTTCTACTATAGCTTTCCACTGGTCCCACTGCCCTACTCCGGCCTCCCGTCCCAGCCAGTCTTCCACCAAACAGGCCTCAAATCCTCCACCCGCTCCCCACACCCCTTGCCCCACATCAGGCCTGGACTCTCTCCCCACCATTCCCGCCTCAACCAGGCTTCCACCAATCAGGTCTCAACCCCTCCACCCGTTTCCCCCCCCCCACTATCCCGACCCCGCCCCCTTGCTGGTCTTCCACCAATCAGGCCTCGACCCCTCGACCCGTTTCCCCCCCCCCACTATCCCTGCCTCCCACTGGTCTTCCACCAATC
>CAUYSK010095942.1:0-30395 GCA_963575035.1 Avahi laniger | reverse complement strand
GAGATGCCGGCATCTTGTGACAACCTTCGTGTGGCATCATCCCATGGCAGAAGGTGAAACGGCAAGAAAGGGTGTGAGGGAGGGAGCCGGAGAGGGTCAAACCGACATCTACAGCAAACCCACTCTCACGATAATGGTCTGTGCCAGCACCTTCACTGCGAGGCTGTGGAGGTGAGTCCCGTAATATGCATTCTCTTTGGCAGCTGATGGAAGTCAGAACAGTGCTTGGTCTTGGAGGGTGCTGACTAGCAGAGGGCCCAGGGACCCTCTGGGGAGCTGGAGGTGTATTTTGATTGCAGTAGTGGTAAGATGGATGTATACACATACAAATTGAATCGTGCTGCACTCATAAGTGTGTTTTACTATGTATAGTTTATACCTCAACTGAAATAATTAATATCCTCTAAAGGCTTCCCATTGCTTAGAGAATAAAGTCTGGACTCTCCTGGCACTCACTCTAGCTTGGGCAACAAAGTGAGACTCTATCTCAAAAAAAAAAAAAAAACCTTTTTGGTAACTTGAAATCTGAAGGTAAAATTAAGTAATAGATACTTACTAAATGTCCGAGTCACATCCAAATAAGTTAAAATATTAAAACATTAATTGTTGAATATGAAATGTATTTACTTTTGGCTTCTTAAATTTTATAGAAAGACAAAATATATTTGCGTCTATTAATCAATATTTCGTATCCACATTGAAAAACCGTCCTATGAGATAGCACATTTCTAAAAATTACAAAATGTGCATTAATAAAATGTCATTATGTGACAGTTCAAAATTGCTTACTTCCTAGGTTTTCACTAGAAATTAATTTTTAACTGAGTTAAAAATTCTATCTATATATATTAAAAACTCATTTCATATATTCATCATCTGTATGCAAAGTGTACCAGAAAAGATGTGTTCTTTTATTGAGAAAAATGAATAATTTTGTCTAATTGGGAAGTTATTTAAAAGTTGTTTCAAAACATAGATTTAGAAAGGAAACAGAAACAAGATAAAAAGGAGTCAGTAAGTAGGAGAGAGTGCAAAGAAAGTTGTATGTATGAAGACGTATTTTTGATAGGGAATGTTAAAAAAAGAATACTTTTTTTTTTTTTTGGTATGAAAAACAAACTTGTGTGGCCAAAATGAGAAGGGAAAAAGGAAAGTAAATTCTGCCCTAAAGTAAAATGATTGTTTAAGAAAGAGGAAGATAGGACAAAACTGAATGTCTGAGCAGGTCACATAGAGTCTGAGCAGGTCATGGAAGGTTTGCAAAGAATTAATTTGTGAAAGGAATTTTGTGTGTGATCGAGGTGGCTGAAATTAGAAGGGAATTTTATATGTCTTTCTAAAGATTGAGCTTTCATTAAAATATATGTGTGTGTGTGTGCGCGTATTTGTTACAAAACTAAAATTTTGGTCCCCTGTATCAGAACAAGGTTTTGAAGTATTGATCTGCTCTTAGTAAAATTGACAAGAGGTTTTGATTTTAGTTCTGAAATCTGTTTAAATTTCCAACCATCTTCTAAACTGCAGCTTTAAGCAATGTTTTCCTCCAGTGTAACTTGATTCTGTAATATTGGTTTTGCTGGATGCATCTAAATTATTCTGTGTCACCAGGCAATTTCATGTTACTTTTTCTACGAGTTGTATACTGCCCTGTTCAAGGTACTGTTTCTCTCGTTTATTTCTTCTGTAATATGGTGTACATTCATAACCTTGGACACATCTCTTCCTGTGTCTGGTTGAATTCAAGCATTTTCATTCACCAGGTTCAACATTCAGGTTATCTAAATGAGCTTCCCATAAGGAGAAGCAATCTCATAGCAGGAAGTTTGTCTTCACTTTTTGGTAACTGGCCTGAGAAACAAAGCTTTTGCATTTTATCAGGGTGATTTCCTGTGTTTCGTGTTATCATTATTAGGTTTTGATTATTTAGGAAAACTGCACTTTGAAAGGGTTACGGTGTTTTTTGTTTTATATCCATGTAACTTTCCATATTGCTTTTGAAGTCTTTTGATTATCACTCTGGTTAAGTCAATGACTATTAATTTCGCAATGACATAAGTTCCTGTTTTGATCAAATGTTTGAACCTTTTGACATCTTTGGCAGGCTTCCCCAAGATGAAGTTCTAGATGAAGTCTCTTTGACCTGGAACTAACCTCAGGACTTCTCAAAGGTTTATAAAAGAGAGATAGTGAACTAAATCAGGATTGAGATATTGAATTATATAGAAAACATTGTCAAATCATAAATGGTGTTAGATCATCTTTCGGTTCCATTTATGGGTATAAATGTTACCACCCAGTTGGGTTCTAGTGCCTGCTGCCCAGAAAGAAGCCAATGCACTGAGTCAACAGGTGCTGCAGCAAGGAAGAGTTTAATATTGCAGGGACACCAAGAGAATTTTGGGGCCAGGGTTTTTCAAAGATAGTTTGGCAGGCAAAGGGGTTGGGAATTGGGTCTGCTGATTGGCTGGGGATGAACTCATAGGGTTGGGAAGCAGAAATTGTCTTCTTGTGCTGAGTCAGCTCCTAGGTAGAGGGTTGCAGGACCTGTTGAGTTACTTCCTAACTATGGCCACTGGTCCAGTTGGCATCAGTTGGTCCACCTGAGTGCAGAGTCTGGAAAATATCTGGAAAATATCTCAAAGACCATTACAATAGTGATGTTATCTACAGAAGTAACCAGGGAAGTCACAAATCTTATGACCACCAGGGATACGTGACTCCTAAGCAACAAGAAATTACAGGAAGGCAAGCTATGAAATATTGAATGACTGGTTATTGCTCAACTACATCTACATCTTTGCAGAGTTTAGGCCCCTACCACAGTTTCCAACTTGTGGCCCTTGATTAATTTTATAAAGGGTGGTTTGATGAATGTTTCAAAATTGCATGAAATTTTTAGAAATCTAATATGCCATCAGTCATAATTCTGGTTGTTACGTTGTATGCCACAAAAATCACCAAATTTCCTGGTCCATTTCTGGTTCTGGTGAACTTTCATTAGATTTTTTAACTGTGGCTATTCTACGTTTTTGTCATCCATAATTATTCTTTTGATTCTTCTCTAAAGGGATATACAATCAGATTCATGGAAAAGACAAGTAACTCTTGAATATAGATTTCTAATAACTTTTAAGATCAATGGATTAAATAAAAATTTTCCAGACCTCTAACAAAGAAACTGATAAATTCATGAAATTGTTAATCAAGATCAAGAACATTAATTACATGAGAATGAATAACTGATAATGTTTTTATGACTTTTATTTAAAACAACTGTTGGTTCTTAAATGCTTTGTTTTCCAGATTTAACAAAACTTTTTCTCTTAAATTATCTATAGTATAGCAATTTAGTAAGTATACTTTTGTGAACAAAAGTGGAAATAATTACTCTTTCTCCCTATTTGATTCCTTCAAAAATTTAAAAACTGTTCATGAGTATTCTTAATTTTTTAAATGAAAACTAAACTTAAAATCCAATCAGTCTTACTTTGATTACCTTTGATAGAAATCAGGATGACTGTAGAGAGAAAAAATTATGTTACTAAAGAAAAAATATAACACCTGTTATTAGATTGTAGCCCTTTGCATGGTTTTCAAGTTCTTGTTATCCACCTGTAGGCTGGACTGGACCTAAATTTTAGGTTCCTCCAATCCAACTTTCTTCTATGAAATTACTAAAAGTGGGAACTACTCTGTTCCTGAAGCCCTACAAGCTGGAAGTAAATTGATGTTAAGAGGCAAGTCTTGCACCTGATGTACGGGCTACAAAGAAAGTTCACCAGGCCACCCAGTGCCATGACCAGAGACATTGGTCCCAAATCAGGACATGTTCACGGTTTCATGTTGTGCGCTGCTTTTCCCAAGGTCACAGAACAAGATTCCCCGTCATACAGAGACTTTTGCCTCTCTTAATTTTTCCTTGTTATGTCTACCTCTTTCAGCTGGCAGGATAATGATGTAATTGAAACTTCACAACCAGTAGCCTCTACTGGTAACTTGACGGAACCTGACCTGGGAGATTCTTCAGTCCACCTGGTGGGTAACTTTGGCAACATCCAATACAACTGTTGCTCGCTCTCTGCTTTAACTCAACCCTGTCATGGGATACTAGATGATAAAATTGCTCTAGATTATCTATTGGTTAGATAATATGCCTATATTATTGCCAATACTATATGCTGTGCCTGGATAAATTCCTTTGGGGAAGCTGAGACCTAAATACACAAAATAAGAAAATAAGCCACATGGTTGCAATAGGTCTCACCTAGCTCCCCGTGGGCATTTGATTTATTCAGTTGATTGCCTTTAAGCCTGAGTTCATAGCGTGAAAACATTATGCAAACTGGGGTGATCATATTACTGTTACTAATAATTTTATTTTATACATTCCTTTTTAAACTTTGTACCTGTTGCTTGTCAAATGTTTGCAGAAGTACAATTCCTAACAGAATAATGCTGGCCCAGCTCTTTGGGATGATAGCTAAAAGACTACAGAACAGACACAGTTGGACTTAACAATAGACTCCAGGTCAACTTAGCCCGAGAGCCACTCCCTCCAAACCTCTCTTATTGCTCAAATGTGACTAAAAAGGTTTTGGCACTGACTCTCAGTTGCCAATCACTACCTGTGATGTAGGACCAGACCAACTTGGGACAGATCCATCCTGATACTAAGGAACATCAAAACCTAAGTACAGGATGATTGATCAGCAGTGCTTTAAGATTGTGGTCCCCAACCCAGTACCTGTCCGTGGCCTGTTAGGAGCTGGGCTGCACAGCAGGAGGGAAGCCACTGCCCAGCCAGTGAAGCTTCATCTGTATTTACAGCCGCTCCCCATCGCTGGCATCCCTGCCAGAGCTCCACCTCCTGTCAGGTCAGTGGGGGCGTTAGATTCTCACAGCAGCGCAAGCCCTACTATAAACTGCGTATGCGAGGGATCTAGGTTGTGGCTCCTTATGAGAATCTAACGCCTGAAGATCCGAGGTGGAGCTGAGGCACTGATGCTAGGGCTGGGGAGCAGCTGTAAATACAGATTATCGTTAGCAGAGAGGTTTGACTGCCCAGAGACCATAATAAATCAACTGTCCCCCATCACCTCCAGATGGGACCATCTAGTTGCAGGAAAACAAGCTCTGGGCTC
This sequence comes from Avahi laniger, assembly GCA_963575035.1. Classification (NCBI taxonomy): domain Eukaryota; kingdom Metazoa; phylum Chordata; class Mammalia; order Primates; family Indriidae; genus Avahi; species Avahi laniger. The sequence continues at coordinate 25,254 of CAUYSK010095942.1, read as the reverse complement.
CCACTGATTCTGCACTATGGCAAGTTGCATAATTATTTCATTATATAGTACAAAGTGATAATAATAGAAATAAAGTGCACAATAAATGTAACACCCTTGAATCATCCTGAAACCATCCCCCACCCTACCAGTCCATGGAAAAACTGTCTTCCACGAAACTGGTCCCTGGTGCCAAAAAGGTTGGGGACCACTGCTTTAAGAGAAATATCTTAATCAAAAGGGGAAGATGTGAAAGTTGTTAGAATCAAAATGGAATCACTTGTGTTAAAGCCCTGACAAATGGGGCTAGGGAAGGCCATGGAGGGAGGGTTCTCACACACTAACAAGAACTATCACAAAAGACTGCAAAACCCACAACCTTGCACCACCACAACCTGAAAAGTACAACCACAGAAAATACTTCTGCAAGGATGTTTGTCCAGCAACTGTCCAACCTTTGACTGATACCACCTTTGTTACTGAACCATGTAGCCAAAAATAATGGATTCAAAACAATTTATGTAATCCTACTCAATCCTCCATGCCTCAACTTCTCTGAATACACTCATAGCTTACTATGCCATGCATATTCCCATTGCAATGTTACTCCTGAATATTTTCTTTGAGAAAGCTTCTCTCTCTGTTATTTGGATTTGACATTAATATAAGTGGAGCCATACCATATTTGTCTTTTTGTGACTGGCTTATGTCACTTAGCATTATGTCTTCGAAGTCCATCCACATTGTAGCATATTGCAGAATGTCGCTCCTTTTTAAGGTTGAATATGTATATATGTATACACCACATTTTGCTTACCTGTTTACCCACCAATGACACTGGGTTACTTCCATGTTTTAGCTGTTGTGAATAATGCTGCTATGAACACAGGTGTACAAATATCTCTTCAAGACCCTGTTTTCAATTCTTTTGGGTATATACCCAGAAGCAGAATTGCTGGATTATATGGTAATTCTATTTTTAATTTTTTGAGGAACTTCCATACTGTTTTTCACAGCAGCGATACCATTTTACATTTCCATCAGCAGTGCACAAGTGTTCTAGTTTCTCCACATCCTCACCAACACTTGTCTTTTTGTTGTTGTTTGATGGTAGCCGTCCTAATGAGTGTGAGGTGGAATCTCGTAGCTTTAACTTGTATTTCCCTGATGATTAGTGATGTTGAGCATTTTTCACAAGCCTATTGGCCATTTGCATATATTCTTTGAAGAAATGTCCTTTGCCCATTTCTGAATCAAGTTTATTGTTGAATTTCAGTTTTCCATATATTTTGGGTATCAGTTCTTTATCAGATATATGACAGGCAGATATTTTCTCCCATTACGTAGGTTGCCTTTTTTACTATATGTATTGTCCTTGATGCACAAAATTTTAAAATTTTCATGAAGTCCAGCCGTCTGTTTTTTTTTTTTTTACTTATGCCTTTGGTGTTATATCTAAGAAATCATTGCCAAGTCCAATGTCATAAACTTTTTGCTATGTTTTCTTCCAAGAGTTTTATAGTTTTAGTTCTTACATTTAGGTCTTTCATCCATTTGGAGTTAATTTTTAAATATAATGTAAAGTAAGGGTCCAACTTCATTCTTTTGCATATGTATATTTTTTTCAACATCATTTGTTGAATAGAACATCCTTTCTCCATTGAGTGATCTTGGCACCCCTGTTAAAAATCATGTGACCATGTATGTGAGGGTTTATTTGTGGGCTCTCTATTCTATCCCATTGGCTATATATCTTTGTGCCAGTACCACACTGTTTTGATTACTGTAGCTTTTTAGGAAGTTTGAAATCAGGGTATGAGTCCTCCAGCTTTGTTCTGTTGCAACATTATTTTGGCTATTTCAAGTCCCTTGAGATTCCATATGAATTTTAGGATAGGTTTTTCTATTTCTGCAAAAAACATCATTGAGCCTTTGATAGGAATTGCACTGAATCTGTGGGAAGCATTAACATCTTAACAATTATTAATTCTTCCAATTCATGAACATGGGATGTGTGTCCATTTATTTACACCTTCTTTAATTTCTTTCAGCAATGTTTTATAGTTTTCATTGTTCAAGTTTTTCATCTTCTTGGTTAACCCCTAAGTATTTTATATTTTTTGATGCTATTGTAAGTAGAATTGTTCTTATAATTTCCTTTTCAGGTTGTTTATATGTAGAAATGCAACTGATTTTTGTTTGTATCCTGCTACTTTGCTGAATTTATTAGTTCTAACAACTTTTCTTTTGACTCCTTAGGGTTTTCTACATATAAGATCATGTTATTTGGGAACAGATAATTTTTTAATTTTGATGTCTTTTTTTTCTTGCCTAATTGCTCAGGCTAGAACTTCAGGTTCAAAATACAAGTGGCAAAAATGGGTATCCTTGACTTACTTCTGTTATTGATTTTTAGTTTCATCCCATTGTGGTGGGAAAAGATGCTTTGTATGTTATCTATCTTTATAAATCTACTGAGACTTAAATTTGTGGCCTGCTACGTGGTCCACACTGGAAAATGTTCCATGACTTAGCACTATCTTTTGAACGTAGCAAGTGCTCAACAAACGTCTGACCAGCTAAGTCTGTCAACTTCTGATGAGAGGAAAGTTCTGGCATCCAAGCTGTGGCCTGAGTCTTGGACTAGCCACCTGCACCTCTGTGATCTTGGATGAATACCTTAAACTCTCAGAACCTGTTTCCTTAGCTGAAACATCACGATTCCCAGCTGATAGCGCCGTTGAGAGAGTTAAGATAATGCATAGAAAGCATCCCCTGGCTCCCAATAGGGGTCCCACAAATGTCCTCTTCCTCCACCTATTCTGCTTACCCCAACCTCCAAAGCACCTCTCTGTATATATAACCGGCAACAAGAGGCTCCTAGAAATTAGATTTAGATGGACGCTGCCCCACTCCATTCCCCAAGGCTTCTATAAGGCAAAGGCACCTCCAGCCAAGAGAGACACTGACTGGGTCTGGGTCTGCTCATGGGCTTCGTTACTGTTGGGAGCAGGATGATCTTCCACTGTGCACCATGGACTTTTGACACTGTTCCTTCTCGATTCCTTCATCTGTTCAGAAATACCTGCTTCTGACGTCCAAGCATAACTTCTCTCTTCCTTTGGAAGGAGCTCCTTAACCCCTATAGGGGATTTAAACACCCCCTGACCCATCCATTCCTGTCCTCCTATGTCATTCATCCACGCAGTCCCCAACGCTCACCTGCAACCGACCGAAGCAAACACAAGCCCCGGGACACCTTGGCATAACTTTATTCACAAACTCGACACCCGGCCCGGCTCAGCACAGAGGCCATTATTCTTGCCAGTGGCAAAAAAATCCGATACAGCACATTTGTTAATACTAACCATTTTAATTTAAATTAATAGCATTTCTGGAAGACAAATGCAGTTGATAGAAAATATAAAAACTTTTACTGTACAAATTTTACATCACATTCAAAAAGAGCAAGTGTGTGCCCTGTGGCCACAGAAGACACTGGGTCTGCACACACTGATGAAATCCTGGCCAACGCCGCAGCACAGCACAGACTTCCCAACTGGCTTCACGTTCGTCTCCGCCCTCTGCCCACACCAACTCAATACAGAATAACACAGGCTTACAGGGCTTGCCATTCCCCTCTGCGACAAGAAGAAATGCCAGGAGATGACAGAGAGTGTTTCGATTTGGTGATGTGGAGAGATCAACTTTGCTACACGCACCCACAACTGACCCAGAACTAGCTGGGATTCAAACGTCAAGCTAGACAGAAACCCAGGGGGCTGTGGCTCTGGTGGTTAAAGGCAGCAGGGTTCGGAGGTGAGGCTGGGCACCAGGGCTGCCGCGAAGGGCCAAAGCTCGGGCGCCACTCTCAGGCACCAGCGGGGACTCCCACGGCCCCCGAGAGCTCTCGCCAAGCCCTCCCACTCTTCTCCGTCCCCTTCACAGTCGCCGTGAGGGCTGAATTCACAGTATCTGTCGTCCTTCGTGTGTTTCCAAGGCAGACGGAGAGGGCACACAGAAGGGCAAGTGCGTCTTCCTAACCGCAATTCACAGTCACTTAAACAAAAAAGGGAGAAGGGGACCATCGTGGGGGTTTTCTTAAATGACAGGCAGTGCAGAGGCAGCAGGCTGAAGAGTCTGCCCAGGGCCTCGGACAGGAGGGAAGAGGGTGTCCCCCAGGTCCTCAGCTCCTCCCTTGCTGCCAAGTGGCTTCTAGGTTCCTGGCAGATCACAGGCCCCCATCGGATCATCAGTTCCTTAAGGGTGGGGACTGTGACTGCTCCTACCTCTAGGTCCCAAGCACTTGCACAAGACCAGGTACACTGTAGGTACTCAATGAGAGGTTCTTGAACGGTGACATTCACAAGAGAAAGCATCACCCAGACTTCCTGTGGGCTGCGGTGCCCGCTGTGGTCTGGGGGCAGGGAGGAGCTGAGCCTGACTCATGCAGCTGCCGTCCAACCCAGGGGCTCACCAGCATGTCCACTGGGTCAGCTCTCACCTGGGCAAGGGCCAGTGTCACAGTGGAAAGGTGACAGGCTGGAGACACACACACTGTGATCTCTGGGAAGGTGCAGCCGTGTGGGAAGCCAAAGGGATGATGGGTGAAATGAACAGTCCCACCACACACACACAAGCCCCTAACAGAGCTGAATCCAAGTGGCTTACAATTCCTCCTTCCTCCCCACACCCTGACCGGAAAGGGCCAGGATGCTAACGGCCCAGGGCACGTCTGCACTGCTGTGCCCCCAGAGGAGGGGCTGTGCACTGCTGTGCTCCACAAGGAGGGGCTGCCCAAGGAGTGCTCGGCCTAGAGAGAGGGAGGCAGAGTGGCCCATGTCACGGGACATTTGGACCAGACTCCGGGGCTAGCGAAGGCTCTGAAGATCGGGGGCTCTGTTAGGTGGCCTAACTGAAAGCGGGGAGCCACAGGCCTCCGCTGCTCCCAATCTGAGCTCAGAGCATGGCCACAGGTTCTGGGCTTGAATCCAATCACATCTCCAATCACATCTCTACCCTTCACCCTTCTTCTTTCTGGTCTTGGAGCCTAGGGTAACCTAACTTCCACTTAAGGGTTTCTTTCCATTTGGAACTTTTCTCTGTAGGTGACAGTTTCTAATGAAGACAGGTGTGGTGCTTTCGTGTCAAAGACTTCCCCAAACCCAGCCCTTCCTTCTGGTTCAAATGGTCTCAAGCAGATGCCTGGTGGTGTTGGGGAAGGCTCTGCAGATGGGGGCTTGCTGGGTGGGTCCAAACGAAAGGCGTGGACACAGGCCACGTGCCCCATCTGAGCTCAAAGCATGGACAGAGGAGTTGGGAATGGGCTAAGGGGTTTCGACAGGACTGGTGAAGTGGAAGAGGTGGGTAGTCCTGGAAACTTCTGGCATGACTGATGATGGGTTTCTAAAGTGCCAGGGTCACCCTGCAGCCAGGAAGGGAGGTTAGGTACCTGCTGCTGTCTATTTTCCCTCCCTCCCTCATCTTCCTAGTTCCCACCCACCTAGTTCCACCTCATGGTCCACACAGCTGCTGGGCTGGCTCTCGGCCCTGGGGTCAAATGTCAGTCAGGGACCAGGATGTGTCTAAAAGCCAAGGACCTCAGGCCCATCCCCTTGGTGTCTGCCTTGGGGCTTCAAAAAAGAAACATTTATACAGGCACGTGGATGTTTCCTCGCCTTGCAGCAGAAGCCCTGGCTGGGAACCACTGGATGAGTCCAGATGCCATTTGAATTCTGTCTCTACTTTTCCAGCAGGAACAGCCTGGAGTACAGGGCTTGAAGTCCAAGCTCTCTGGGAGCTCCCGAGCCCTGTAATTCAGCATGGTTCCTAGCCAGGGTTTCCTCTGCAAGATGAGTAAGGGACAGTGTCCCTGGACAAGAGGAGAACCCTACAGAGGGAGGTTCCTCACTGATGGGGAAAGCAGAGGCCGGACCAGACCTTGTGGGTCCCTTGCCCTACCCGAGAACAGCCACAGTCACGATGCTTTTCTTCCTTCTGCCCAGCATGGGCCCCTCACTGCCCACGGGGTCCTCCAGAGGAGACGGCCACTCCTGCTGTCCTGGCCATCGGTGCCAGTGTGCCTACCCGAGGACTGTTTTTATTATTACTATTGTAAAACATCAAGTTCACTTAGTGGAAACATACATGTAAACATCTGCTGTCGGTCGGGACAGGTCTGGTTGTTGGTGTCGTTTTGAGATACAGCAGGTGCAGCTCCATCTCCGTGCTCCTGTTTGCAGCGCTGGGCGGGCAGAGTGTGTTTTTTGTCGCAGTGGGCGTTTGGGTGTTTTGGAAACACATTTCAGAAAGAAATAAATAGGCAGCAGAAGAATTGCACGGCGGGCTACATCTTTGGATTACTGGACTCCAGGACGCCCAAGCCAAACCTTTCAAACCGGGGTACGACCTTGCTGTTAATGCTGCGAAGAGGAACAAAAACAAGGGTCACAGCTCTGCTGGTCCTGATCAGAATCAGGGTCACACTAGCTAAGAAATGGGCTAGTTCCAGAAGCTCAGCAGAGGCCCCCGCCCGCATACCAAGAAGTGAAAATGATTGTTTGCAACAGCCTCGGCAGAGGTGCCCCAAAGCTCATCTCTGAATCCCGAGCGCCCAGCACTCAGTGTGGGCGTGTCTGAATCCTTTTCTCATTTGCAGCCCAGAAAGGCTCTTGCCTCAAGTGGAACTGGGAGAGAAGTAAAACCCGACTCCCAGGACCAGGAGTGACAGCTCATTTAGAAATTGACTCAAGTGCTGGGGTGCACTGGGGCCACCCGGGAAGTGGGGTGAAATGCAGATTCCCAGAGCCTGAGTCCAGAGATCCGGATCCAGCGGGTGGTGCTGGGGAGGGTGGCCGGGAATCTGCATTTAGTAAACAGCACGGTGGCTCTGTCGCAGGTGGCCCGTCAGCCACACTCTTGCTGAACGCTGGCCTGGGGTCTGGTCTGCGGAGCACTCGGAGTGACTTTGCCAGGGCGGGGCGTGGGGGCAGCAGCTTTGTTTCCGTCAGTGAACTTGTCTGAAGACAGGCATCCCATGGCTTTATGGCAGCTTTTCTGAGTGTGCCGCTGAAGACACAACCCTTCCAAGCTGATGTTGTCATGGCAACTGAACTTTCCATGTCTCCTGCCCCAACCCTACAAAGGGGACTGAGAGGAACTGGGAAAAGGGTCTGTGACAAGGTGCTGGCCTCTGGGCAGCTCTGAAACCACTCCACTCCTTGTTCAGTAAGATCCCCAAGGGTTAGAAGCCAAGCAGAACCCTCCCCACGTGCCACGCACACGCTCGGCGGGAGGCTGGTGTGCGCAGGCGGGTGGGATGGATCTCACGGAGGTGTTAGTGGTGAGACGGGGCCACCCAAACGAAAACAAGACCAGCCCTCAGACGAAGAACGAGACAGAAATAAAAGTGCCATCCAGGAAGGTAGTTAGAAGCTGCTCAGGCCGCCTTGGAGGGAGCTCAGTTAGTGGGATCCTCTGAGGACAGTCAGTCAGGCACACGCAGGTCACGCAGAGAGGGGAGAGGGCCGGTTGTAAAATCAGACAAAGCAAAGGAAGTCTCGGGTGAGAAGACTGGAGCAGCAGCAGTTGCATCCCCCGGGTTAGTGCCCGTGTCTCAGTTTGCGTTTTAGCAGAAGTCATCGTGCTGAGCTGCCGATTAGGAGGGAGGAAGCCCCTGGTGGGCGCAAAGCGGCCAGGCCTACAACCTACAGGGGGAGAGAAGGGAGAGCAGCGTCAGAGCCAGAGCCACGCCTGGTGGTAGCTGCAGGCCTGGCCAGAGCAGCTGGGCAGGGGACCTGCCGTCCCTGCAGAGAGAAGGGACATTCCCCGTCTCCATTCCCCAGGCTTGGCAGCACAGAGAGCTTGGAAGAGAGCCTGGGCACAAAGAAGCTTCTCCAAGCTCCCTCAGGGCCCCGTGATGGGACGCTCATAGAGAGGTTGGCTCCTCAGCCCCAAACTATCAGAATTGAGTTCCAGGAGTATTTTTGCTCATTGGATTCTCTTAAGCTCCGGCCAGCGGTGACCCTGGGGACTCAAATCAATAATCCGAGTTCTCTCCCACCCAGGGACGAGCTATCCATCCACTCTTGGTGTGGACAGAGGCCCTGCACGTGCTGTGGGCCTTCTCTTGCCCATGGAGGGAGACACAAGCCTGGGTGGCCCTTGCTGGTGGCCGTGTGAGCTGGAAGAACGCCACTTGGTTTAGGGAATAAATCACACAAAGATGGGGGAGTTGGGACGCAGACACGGGAAGCAGGGTGTGCGAGGCGATAACCACACTCAGGCCGAGAACGAGGGCAGTGACAGGAGACACACTATTCCTCCAGAACCGGACAGGAGTTCTTAAAGTCGGGGTGGCCGTAACGTCCTTTCCCGTAGTAGCGGCTCCTCCAGCGACTGGAAGTGCCCCGTGACCATCGCACCAGGTGTGGGCAAAGAGCAGTCCAGCCCCAGCAGGCGGTCGTGTCAGCCCCCGGCGGACAGGCGAAGGAATCAGCGTGGTGGGAAAGGGAGAGATGACAAGACAGGACAGCGCATCCGCCACCCCCCAGAAATAAAAAAAGTAACGAGACAATGGGAAAGAAAAGAGAAAGTAAACATCGTGACCAGGAGGCTTCCACACACACTAGTTCAGGTCTGCTGGCATGCTTTCCCTTCCCCCACTTGTGACTTAATTTCCCACCCATGAAATGAGAAGGTGGGACCGTCTGGTTTTAGGGGATAGAGAACCATCGCCTGAATGCAGAGCCCACCCCGTGCAGCCTTCTCTTTCGTGGGTGAGAAACCCAGGGCCCAGGTCGTTTACAGAGTTGCCTGAGGTCTGAGAGGACCAGCCCAGAGCTCAGCCCTGCCGCGTCACGTCACCTTCCTTGAACTGCTCTCTGGGGGGATAGTTCCAGCTCAAAACCTGGCTCTGATGACCCTTCTCCTGCAGGCCCTTCCTCGAGCCCCCGCGTGGGGGGACAGCCACTCTGTGCTTTCCCGCAGCATTCGGCATGTTGTCATCATTTGCTTATGCACTCGCGTACCCATTAAATATTTACTGACCAACTATTACATCCCTGGGACTGTGCTCGGAGCTGGGAATACAAAGGTGACAAGATGGAGTCCTGCTGCATGGAGGTGTCACTACAGCGTGTCTATCTTTATTTCCGACTAGACTGTGACCTCCTTGCTGGTGGAGACCTGGTCTTGGCCATGTGTGTGTCCCCAGGCGTGTAGCAGGTATGTAGCAATGGCTGAGCAAAACCCGCACCTCTAAATATGGGGTAACTTGGACTCTGACCCGTCCTAAGAGCAAAATACTGAATCCAGTACTGTATCAGAGGATACAGTATTCTCTAACCCCAAATTGGTGTCCCTCCCAACCGTCCCTGCAACTGGCCCAACTCTGCAGAGCGAGATGTGTTTCCTCAGCGATTTCTCCGACTCCCATTCTCTGTCTGAGAGCCTCACACGGGGCCTCTCCACGGGGCTGGCGAGCTATGTGCAAACAAAATCTGGCCACAAGCTAGGAAAGGTTTTGATCATTTTAAGAGGTATTTGGGGAAAAAAAAAAGACACATAACAGACTGTATCACCTACAAGCCTAAGTAAGCTATTTACTACCTGACCCTTTCTAGGACAAGGAACGCTGCTGCCAGCCACTGCACACCTGGGCACCAGGTGCGACAGCTGGGTATGCAGCTCCTCAGGCATGGGACACGTGTGCAGGGACTGGGGGTCTCCGGGGCTACCTGGGCAGGGGGTGGCAGACAGGCTCTTGCCCCCATCCCCATCAAGAACAGCGCCACTTCATCTGTTTTACATATTGGGGCTCTGAGGGTGATTTCACTTTTAGAAAGTGTCCTTCGCCTCAAAAAACTTTTAAGACTATTCATCTTGTCTAGGAGCCCAGCCCGTGGGTCAAGTGTGGCCCGCCATCTGTTTCTGTACAATCCGCAGACTAAGAATAGTTTTTACCTTTCTAAATGGTTGGGGAGGAAAAAATCAAAAGAAGACTATTTTATGACATGGAAAAGTTCCATGAAACTCTGATTTCCAGAATCGACTATAACTGGAACGCAGCCAGCTCCCTGGTGCAAATGTCGTCTGTGCTAGGACAGCAGGGCCGGGTCTTTGTAGCAGAGGCAGTGCTCATCCCAAGAGCAAGGACTCGAACTGCCCGCCCGGTCTGCAAAAAATATTCACCACCTGGCCACCCTGTATCTTGCCTAACCTCGGCTTTCTAAAACTGCAGAAAGTGAGGCCCAGTACAAGGAAGAACTTCCCTGGGTCCTCACAAAGCATTCAAGGCCCCTAGAGGTCTCTTTTGAGTGTTCTGGCAGAGGCAGCCAGAGGAACAAAGGAAAAAAAGGAACGAGACAGAATGCAGGAGAGATGACAGTGGCCTCCGCTGCCCAGACGAGCAGCACCAAGGTGCGAAGGGCTGTGCGATTAAACAGAGGAGGGAGAGAGCTTCTAGCGTCAAAGCACCACCTAAACCTAGGCAAAGTGTGGGTTTACATGCATGCAGGTGGCCGGCTTTTTGTGCTAAAGAGCTCTATGTTTGAATCACTGCCACTATAAGCAATACTGACTCTGCTTATTTTGGTGACACTGAGCACCACGTCACTCTGACTTCCAACTGGCCTATCTTGCCCCTTCTTAGGCAGAACCTCCTAGTCCTGGCCTGGCATCAGTGCTGGTCTGATAACAGTGATATGCAGTTTTTCACAGATGTGAACTGGAGGTGCTCGCCTGTCAAAGGGAGTCTCCAAATAAACTCGGTAAATGGAAATTCTTGGCATCACTTGGGCAAAGGGATGAGTCACCTCTGACTACTCAGCTTTGTACATTCCCCAAAGTCTTGGGCAGACAGAGCAGAAGGTACCTCTATGACCCAAGGTGAGGCTGCAAGGGCCCGGCAGGCAGGTTCTGGCTCACTGAAGGGAACTTACTCAGCCGACTTCCAGAAGTGCCCGGGGTGGGAGAGCCGTCGGTTCAGCTTGGGCAGCTTCTCCAGCATGTCCATCAGCAGGCTGAAGCTGGGTCTCTCCTGCAGGTCAAAAGCCCAGCAGGCAGACAGGATCTCCTGCAAACGGAGCTGCCGTCAGTGGTGTGTAGGACGGTTGGGAGGAAAAGAAAACAGAAGGCGGCACAGCAGGGTGCTCCACAAAGGGCCCCTGCAATGCTCTCGAGCACCCCCTGGCTGGTGGCCCTCTGAACACCCTGCCAACATGCAGAGCTGAGAAATAACTGTTTCAGAAGAGCTCTCATGCTTCTAGTTCAAAACGAAGTGCATGAGTTCGCCTCCATTCCTTCCTTCTTAGGTCAGCCCCTGCCCCCAAAGAGTAACCACGTTGATGGACTGGTAGCGGGACAAAGATCAGAAATGGGGTCGTTGGTTTTTAGATGACGCAAAATGCAAGGCACAATGTCCTCAGGTAAAAAGATGCTCAGAAGACGTGAGGGGTGGGGCTGCTGCAGAGGTGGCAGCCTCAGCGTCACCAGAATGGAGGCAGGAGTGACAAGGACGACTAAATACAGGGGCAGCAGCTATCCGGATTCCCCCCGCCCCAGGGAAAGCCCTTCATGCTGCAGCATTTTGCGGCCTGCTCTCAGGATCTGCACGTGTACACAGCGGGCGCCTCAGCCTTCCGATTCAGGGGAACCGCCTGTGAGGAGAGGGGCCTGCGTGCACGACAGCACACGTGGGCGGAACGCACACACCACCAGATCAGCAGCTCAGGCTTTAGTTCCTAAATACAGCTCGACCCCGTGGGGCTGCCTGCCGTATCAGGAAAACCAGAGACCAAAGACATGCAGATCAAAATACCGTCTCTGGAGGACACGTGTGTGCGTGTGTGTGTGTGTGTGTGTGTGTGTGTGTGTGAGAGAGAGAGAGAGAGAGAGAGAGAGAGAGAGAGGGAGAGAAAAGCTATTCTATCCATAAAACAAGACCAGAGTACAATAAAGAAGAAACCTACAAATAAGAAAGTGCTTTAAATTGAAAATATACTTTCCAACCAACATTACAAGTACAAGAAGATAAAACTGGGGAAATTCCTCAGATTGTGGACCCAATTTTAGACAGGGATGGAAAATACCAAGGACGGTAAAAGACACGGAGGCTCACTAAGAAGAACCAGATTCTGTCGAACATGAATTTTCACGAAAGAAAACAAACCACTCAGCAGAAAATTATCATAGGCACAATAAAAGAAAATTTCCCAGAAACTTCCAAAGGAAACAGGAGTCTTCAGCTGAAAAGGCCCAATAAAGGGACTTCACTAAAAACAAACAAACAAAAAACCCTCAACTCAGATATATGAAATTTCATATATCTGAACAGCAAAGATAAAGAGAAAATCCAAGATGCTTCCAAAGGAATAAGATAAGCATCTACAAAAGGTTGTGAATCAGACCAACACCAGATTTTTCAACAATGCACTTGACACTTAGCAGACAGCACAGCAAAATCTTCGTGTTCCGAGGGAAAATTATCATGAACTTAAAATTCTACTCCTGCTATGTGGAGAAAATAAGAACTTTTTTAGGCATGCAAAGATCATCTCCCATTCATCCATTGGGAGAGAGATTCTTTAGGTTTTTCTCTCATTTTGCTGGAATGCAAACAAACAGGGGCAGACATGCGACACAAGGAACAGTACCACTGCCCCAGGAATGAATGAGCAGAAAACGGAAGGTAACAGCCGTGTAGCAGACCTAAAACCCCACGGATTCGAATGATGAGAAGTCGTGGGCTCTGAAAAGAATGGAACAGGTTCCAGTCAATAAGCAGAACACAGAAGGCGCTAAAAGATCTCAGGAATAAGTTAAAGGTGTTTGTTTTTTCTCTCAGCAAGAAAAAAAAAGGCAATTAAAACTACAGGAAAAACTAACACTGCACAAGAAAGCCACGGTCCAAATGTGAAGCCAACAAAATCTTGGGCCTTTGAGTAATGGACGAGGTGCAACAGACGGACCCACAAAGAAGAAAACGTCACCCCCGGGGCCCGCCTCACCAGCGGCCAACACACTCACAGTCCAAGGTAACAGCGCGCACGCTGCTTATCGTCTTCTCGCTTAGCCTCAATCCACGGACGCCGCGTGGAAGATTTACTCACGGCAACGCGACAGCGACCTTAGTGACACAGGAGTGAGGGGAAAGCTGACCTAAGTTGTGCTGTGGCAGGGACAAAGTGACAAGGAGCGAAAGCTCATGGAACAAGACGCTGGTGTCTTTGGAGGCTGAGGGGGGCAGGGACTGCTGGTTCTCGTTAAGACCCCGTTCTGGTGTTTGATGTCTCCCCGCGTGTGCATGTCCCCAGACAAAAACCCACTGGCTGCCTCGGCACGAGACGCAGAGCGGTGGTGAGCTAGACAGCAGGACGGCTGGAGGGACAGAGAGGTGCCACCCAGAGGCCACTCCCTGCATTCGACTATGATTTAAAATCATTTCTTATTGCCATTGACACCCCCACCCCCACAGCAACATGCTGGAACGAGAAAAGACAAGACTTGACAGGAGAGACAGCCCTCCCGAGCCGCAGCCGGCTGCCAGAACGTTCTCTCTGTGTCCCCACTCCCCTACTCCCTGACCTCAACCTGTTCTTCAAAGCACCCATCACCCCAAACTAAAAGAAATCCTTCCAATTAGTTCAGAACTCTGGCTGTGCTCTAGAATTTTCCAAGAGCTTTATTTAAAAATAAAAAATTATGTCCTTAGCCCCACCTGAGGCCAATCGAATGGGCATTTCTGTGGGGAAGGCCCTGGCATTTTTATAAACCTCCAGATGATTCTGACCTGTAGCCGGTGCTGAGCCCGGACCCAGCCCTCTCTGATCAGCTCCGCTCCGGGCCTCCACCTCCCTGGAGACGGCACTTAACGCTCTGCTCCGAGGTGCAGAAAGGGAACAGAGACGGCTGCCAGGGGGCAGCTTACTAGCGGTATTTTTTCTTTCAGATATAGCAGACACACATACACACTCTTGTTTATACAGACACAGCCTCACTAACTTTCATCGTAAAGGTGGAAACTGCAAATGTCCTAAATGTCCAGGGACGGGGTAGCTGCGCTGTGGCGCAGCCAGAGGACGGAGGGGTACACAGGCTTAGCAATATAAAGTGTCAATGACTTGAGATAACGAGCACAATAAAATGCTTGTGGAAAAACTCACAATCAAAAAAATCAGTTATATGTTACGATCTTGATTTTGTTAAAGATACGTATTTTTAAAATATTTTTTAAGAGACTGGAAGGCAGCAGCTACTTTAGCTGCCATCTGAGCTGCCCCAGGGCCCAGCCAAGGGCGCTGTAGCGACAGCCAGGAGCCCCAGACTCATATCTTGAGCCCACCACACCCGTCTAAGGCACCCCAGCACGTGCCCCGGTGAAGGCAGCATTCAATCAGCTCTAGCCCAGAAGGACGAGCCCAAGAGTGAGGAGCTCAGCACCCACGCCCCTCGCCCAACACCCCAGATGACACGGTATCAACTGGCCAAAGGAAGTGCCTGCTATTAGTGCTGTAAACTAGCATTTTGGTGTCATTCTCGGGGGAGCACACCTCCACAGATATTTTGCACTTCAACAAGACGACAAGTACCACAGTGTGATAAAGTGGAATCAATCATAATGTCATCCCTTTTCAAAGAGGCTTCTCAAGATGCTCTAGCTGCTTGCTACCCATCAACTGAGGAAAACATTAAGACCTACTAAGATTTTGGAGGAAGAGGAGGCTGAATTCATCGCTGTGCCTGTCCAGAGTTCAAGGACAGTGATGCTGCCAACACTGTTCACGACTTTAACAAGCAGCTCACAGTCCACTGAGATCTTACCCTGGACGAGTGTGAGGTGGTCCCTCTAAGCACTTCCCGTGATGCTGGCCAGACACCTCCTGGAGTTACCTGTTAACATAAAGCTACTCTGCCTGACTCCTACGTGATTCACAAACACGTGGTTGTCACTGACCGCACTGAAAATGTCAGGCCCTGGGTTTCTTCATGTATCACCGAGCCACAACAAGGAAACTTATGAATGCAGAGAAGCCATTCAGAAACGAGAAGCCAGCGACTATAACTAAAATTCAGCATTGTGAAAACGAGTCTGCCATGGAAACTTCGGTCTGTTCTTGAACAGTCAATAAAAACATTATGGACAAAGATCTGATACCACAGCACAACCCTACTATTTGTGTTTTGAGCAGTGATTATTTTTATTATCTTCTTTCATGTAAATAATACATAGGGCTTTACTCTCTTTTCATCTCATAAATCAATCAAAACCATTATCTTTTTTAACAAAAGACTGGAAGGAAATGAGAAAAGTGACCAGCGGGGTGAGAACGGATGGTTTTAATTTCTCCTCTGTGCGTCCCTGTTCTCGCCCCGTCTCCGATCGTGCGCACTGTGCTAATCGCTAATTGTGACACCTCCAGGCAGCAGAGCCCCTCACTGGTCCCGCCTGCCAGGTGGGTCAGTGAAGGGCAGCGGTGTCGTGCACCCAGCCCCACCCTCGGCCCTGCTTCCCTCTCCCGGAGCAGGTGGCGACTCACGCTGACTTCCTTCCCCAGGCTGACGGACGCCAGGACTCGCTTCATTCCTTCCCCGCTGCCGATCTGCCAGATCAAGGCCTCTGCGGCTTGGTTCTTAAAGGGCCAGTCTCTTGCTTGTAGCTCATACCAGATAGTCCTGCGGAGACCCATCTACAGTGTGAGCTCCTGCTGGCTCTGCCCAGCTCATGCCCAGGGGCTCTGCGACCAGAGAACCGGCTACCCAAAGCCAGGAGCCAAGCCAGAGGACCAGAGTCCCACTCCGGCCTTGCTCCCCACCCGCCAGGCTTCAGGGATGCTATGATGGCATCTGGAGGCTTCTTCCCGTCCCGGAGGGTCTGGGCCCTCTGCCGTGGTGGTGGAGGTCTGAGGCGGGACAGGCTGGAGCACAGAGTCGGTGGTCGTTCCGACCCGAGCGTGAACCCAGTCCTGCCACTTTCTAGCTAGAAGATCCCGGGGCAACTGCCTAACCTCAGTGGGGCTGACGGCTCCAGAGTAACAAAGATGCCAAGCCCAGTGCCTGGCACATACCGGTGCTCAGGAAATGATTCAGTGAAAGGTGAGGGAGGAAGAGACAGCGCCCAGGCCACCCCGTGGGAAGGACACCCAGAGAGAGCACAGGGTGGCCGGGGTGCAGAGCCTTCCTCAGCCTCTCCAAGTCCCCTTGGCCTTCCCGACTTATTAGGACGGGACTTTCTCCATCGGCCCTGCGCTGTCCAACGTGGGGGCCACTAAGCAACTGAGACATGCACAGTTGAACTTACTAAGTCTTCTTACTAAAGAGTTAGTAAGAAAAAAATAACATAAAATATTTCATTAATTTTTTATATTCATTACATGCTGAAATAATATTTTAGATATATCTAATTAACTGAAACATATTGTTGAAACTAATTTCACCTGTTTCTCTTTTATATGGCTACTAGAAAACTGTAAATTCTGTATCTGACTCACATTTTATTTCTACTGGTCAGCACCTCCAGTTCCCTGTCCCGATGGCCACCAGGGCCCTCTCTTTTGGCCATACTTGGCCTCGGAGCACGAGGGGCCCGCTCACCCAAAAGCATAGACGTCGGCGGCTTTGGAGAACGGCAGCTGATCCTCATCCTTCCCGGGGGTCATCTCACGCACGATCTCCGGGGCCAGGTAGCACAGCCAGTCGTGTGACAGCTTCAGCTGGTTCTCCCGCCTGGAGGCCAAGAAGCCAGGACAAGGACACGGGCCTTTCAGCAGGCAGCAAAGAGGCCTGCCTGGCACACGTGTGTCCCAGGGCCAGCAGCACACGCACAGCTCAGAGAAAGGACCCGGACCCAGCACGTTGATCCCATACTTGCAAAGGCACCGGTGTTCTTGGAGAATGTTACAAAAGAGTCATAACCAGGTTTTTCCAGGAAAGCAGGCCAAGGATAGTACTGACAGGGAGCTGCAACCGAAGGAGCGGAATTTCTATGCCAGGAGGGGGGTACATCACCAACCAGAAACCCACACCCGCCTGTGGCTTGCAAACCTGCCTGGCGCGGGCTCTGCAGCCTGGGGGCCGTTCTCCTTTCTGTGGCTCCCCGGGACTCCTGGGGAGAAGCATTTCTCCCCACACCAACCCCTTCAAGATTTGGGGAAATAAAACTTGACCCTCTTTCTCATCACAGGGCTGTGAATCCTGGTTCCTTGCCCAAGTCCGTGAACAGCCAGGGCGAATGTGAGTGAGGGGACCCAGCCTTCACAGGGGTCAGCCTGAGAATCTAAATGTGACTCAAACCTGATTCTAGACCAGAACCACAATGGCAGGACCAAAGCAACCCCAGCCACTGACAGCCAGAGTGCCCAGACCCCAAGCCCACCCATCACCACCCAGCTCCCCCACCCCACCAGACACCAACGCTGACTCACCGTCCTTCTCGGACCACGCCCGAGATCCCAAACAGCCCGAAGTCTGTGATGACCACTTTGCCATTGTCATAGAAGACGTTCTTAGATTTGAGATCTTTGTGCACAATGCCCTTGGCGTGAAGGTAGCCCATGCCCTGCAAGAGAGTGAGCCTCACGTCAGGGGGGAGTTAAGGTGACTGAGCTTCCACCCTGGGCCAGGCTACCCAAAGCCCCTCATTTGATCTTCACAACTCCATACAGTATATCGTCCCCATTTGACAGATGAAGAAACCAAGCCTCAGAGAGGGAAAGTCACTTGCCCCAAGCCACAGAGCAGTTAAGTAGCAGAGCTGAGATCTGACCCTAGGCCCGTCCACCTAGAACTTGGATAAGGTGTGCGGTGTGGACGGGGTGAGGGAGGAGTGGGAGTTGGGGGGAGGGGGGCTATAAAGAGCAGTGATACTACCTAAGTTAAGTCACTAAGGGCCCAATGAGCTGGGGTCTCTATCAGGATTTGCACAGCTGGCCTCTGCCCTCAGGCAGGGCAAGGGCTCTCCCAGAGGACAGAGGGGCATTCCCAGAGGGCTCCCCAGGTTTGGGCAGTCCTGGTATCTGCACTGTGGCAGAAGGAGCCCTGGACAAGAGAGAAACCTGGGGTTTGCACTCCGTCTCAGCTCAGATTCTAATTCAGTGCGGCCATGGACACATCGACCAACGTCCGAGCCTCAGTTTCCGCACCTGTCCAGTGAAAGGGCAGCAGTGGGTGATTTCCAACCGACACTCTACTTGGACCGAACACCAACAGGCCAGGTGCACGGAACGTGGGTGACCTGACACAGGCATGATCTCGTCCAAGGTCTGCAAGCACCAAGCCCAGGCCTCCCCTGTGCCCTGAGGCTCTTGGGACCAGGAGCAAGATGCCACCACCGGAAGGGCCATCCCTGCTAGCTTAGAAGCAGCAAACGTAAATCCACCTCCCAATCCCCACACTGGGGGGTGCTTCACACATCACAGAGACCCTTCCCGGCTGTGAAGGTATCCTGGGACAAGGGGTGGAAAGGTGACGTCTAGGGAAAACCAGCTACCTTCAGGAAACAATGAGCTGTGAGGCGGAACCAGACAGAACTCAGCCCCAGCCAGCAAGCATCAGAGAACAACTTAAACAAAGCAGATTCTCCCCTGAAAGAAAGGGGAGGGCGCAGGGTAGGGGAGAGCTGCCATCCTGCGACGGCGGCAGGGAGCTCAGGAAACGGTAACTTGCTCCTTCCCAAAACTCCAGCCTGCATGCAAAACGATCCTTCTTAAAACATCTGCCCATTCCCCACACCAAACCAAGGCACACGCCTTCCCCAGTAGCCAAACAGAGCCAAAGACTCCAGGAGGCCACGTCACTGTACCTCTCTGAGTCCTATTTGTAAGGTAAGCGTCGCAGCCTGAAAAGGCCCGTTTCAAGAGGCAAGATGTAAAGTGCTGGGTCTGGAACGCAAATTCTCCTCCCTTCCCAGAATCCCAGTGTTTCTGCAGCAGCCCCAGAGCCGCTGATCCTCTAACCCAAGGGCAGGCCGCCTCTGTTTATTTGGACTCCGAAAGCATCAGAGGCAAGGACGTGAAGAAGCGGCTCAGAAGTTCCCGGCAGAAAGCGGAAAGGGACGGTCTTTCAGCAGGACAAAAACCACACGGGCCAGCAGAGAGGCGGCTTCCAGCTCTGTGGCTCCAAAACCTTTTAGTAACTCTGTCCTCTGCCCTGGTATCTTCCAGAAGCTTCCTGCATCCCGACTCAGCCAGTGAGCAGACAGACAGAGTCCCGGTGCCGACGGTAAGGAGAGGGAAGAGCGCGAGGGAGGGCGGCAGAGTGGGCAAGTCGGGGGCAGAGCTGAGGGTTTGGGGGCAAAGGAAGCCGGTGTAACACTCCGCAGCGTCCGCCCATCTCTCTGCAATCACACGGGCTACCAGTGAAGGCAAAAATGTGACGTTTTGGTTTTGGTCTTCAATAGTTTAATTCATCAATTTAGCCACATGGAAATGTCATGTGGAAATCTTGGTTTATCTAAAAACATCATTGTGATTTGTATTTTTTCCCTTCCAAATACACACACAATGGACAGAATGAGGAAGGGAGGGAGGGAGAAGACAGGCGGGAGGAAAGAAAGAAGAGAAGAAAAAAGGGGCAAGCTTGGTGGCAGCTGGTGAGCGGAAGCTTTTCAAGTCAATTAATAAAAAAGGAGAAAGGAACCCCTATCCACCAGCATTCTAGTTTTCATTTGGGCTTGTTTGTTGCTAAGTAAAGCAACGAATGAACTTTTCTTTCACTTTTATTTAATTACTTTAAAACATGATAAAAGAAAGGAAAAAAGCTGTCCAGTTGACCCTGAGGGCTGTCCTCGTGAAACTTGGATTTGGCTTTGGTTTTCAAAAGTTTAGTTCCTTAGTTTAGCCATATGGAAAAAAACTTCCAGGCAGAAAGTGTAGGTCCCTGTGTGCCCTGGAAGGAAACTGCACCCTCTGCCCCTCCAACCCTCAGTCCTGGCAGGCCCTCGCCGAGTGCCGGGCCCTGCGCCAAACTCTCTCCGTGGATTACTGCATTTATCCTTGTGCCAATCCAACGAGGGAGGTTACCGTGGTACCCCATTTTACAGGGGAGGAAGCTGAAGCTCAGAGAGGCTAAACAACCTGCCCAAGGTCACAGAGCTGGTGGACCAGGGTTCAAACTGCCTTTAAAGCCTGCCGAGTTCCTCCCCAGCCAAGTCTGTTCCATCAAGGCTAATGGAGTGGACAGCTCCTGGCTCCAAGAGGACGAGACGGGGACACGTGGAAGGGGGAGGGGTCCCATCCTTGAGGAGCCCGAGCTAGAGGGAGACAAAGTGGCCCTTGACATGGCCAACAGAGCAGGGGAACGACCGAGAGCTCTGGCAGCAGCAGAAACCCGCCCTCTCGCAGCTGGACACCGCTTTACCTTGATGATCTCCTGAGCGATCTGTCGCGTCTTGTTGATGTCCAGGGATGTCTTGGGGTCCCTCACAAACGAGTGCAACGTCCGCCCCTTGCAGAAGCTGTTGGGGGTAACAGGGTCAGCGGTCTGGGGCCAGTGCAGCCGTCCCCACCCCTCGTGGAGCCCACAGGGAGGATGGTGACTGCCCATCCCCAAGGACTCTCTGCACCCCCAACTGCGAGCCAGAGAATCCTCTCTCTTGACCAAGCCTGACGTCCACTCCCGCTGGGGCGTCGCCTGCCATGTGCACAGACACCCACGATGACACACACGTACACACACACCCTGTTCCCTGAGGCCCAGTGCCTGCCCTGCCCTGCAACGGGAGACTCGGCTCATCAGAGCTGCAATGCGGAGCAGCCGTCCTTCATGGGTTCAGGGCACAATCGCCACCACTAAAATCCCGGCGGGGAAGAACCTGGCCTTTTAGGGCTGAACCCAGACACCATCAAGGCCCTGGAGCCCACTGTCAAGGCTCTCGTTGTTGTTGTTGGTATTTGCATCACAGGGCTTTTACGATGATACAGGAGCGTGCAAGGGGGGAGGGGGCGAGACGGACATCAGGGGTGTCAGAGCAATTA
Organism: Avahi laniger; assembly: GCA_963575035.1. NCBI lineage: Eukaryota > Metazoa > Chordata > Mammalia > Primates > Indriidae > Avahi > Avahi laniger. The sequence goes on along the minus strand of CAUYSK010095942.1, from coordinate 4,306 downwards.
CGGGAAAAGGAGCTTGCGTTCTGGGGTCTCTGCCTGCGTTGACTCCTAAAACCCGGCGAGGAAGGACTCAGATGTGTGGCTCATTCCCCTGTGCCAGGGACAGGCTGCCTTACACCATCTTAGGAAGCAACTATTTTTAAGGAAAAGATTCTCAGAGACTTAGAGAACCAGGTGAGGGGTACGGAATATTGGTTGATGGTTTCCTCATCTGGGTTCCATTTCTACTCAGCATATTCTAAAAACGCATTAAGATTTTTTTAAATTAATGAATATTTTGCTGTTTCCTTATGTGTATCATCTTTAACAGACTCGAATCTCTCGTGGGTTAGAGAGAGATGGGAAGGTGGACGGACGGGCTGAGTTGGGTGACCACACGAGGCTCCTCAAGGCCTTGCGGTGCTGTGCTTTGGGCTGGAACTGTGTCCCCTTGCTGTGGTGACCCTGGTGATGTCACACTGCTCAGGAGTTCTGGAGGGTGGTTACTTATGTCTCGGATACATAAGGAAAATGGGGATTAATTTTTACTTGGTTGATAGTTTTTTTGAGGAGAAAAAAAGGTTTTATTTTTAAAGCAGAGTTCAGCTATAGGAACTTCATCAGAATACTGATGTGAATTCTTTTAGCTGATGGGATTAATGTGATTTTTAGTTTCTTCTTGAAACTTCTATGTATATTCCAACATTTCTCTAACGACCTCATATTGATTTTCCTGATTTTAAAAGCAAATGGCAATTTCTTAAATGCCCTGGGCAAAAATGTTTTAGTTTCACACCTCCTGGTGCCCTGGGGACATGGACACTGCCGTACGTGAATGCGTCCTGGAGTAGAAACGGGCAACAGAAATCCGAGTGTTACAGAGGCACACTCTGACCTAGGCCCGCAAATGCACTCGCTGACGCTCATCAAGACGTGCAAATGAGGATGCTCATTGGGACGGTGTCCGGCACAAGAGGGCTGCTGAAATAAATGACGAGATGACCAGTGAGAGAACCACGGGCCCACTTGTGTGACTCTTCCCAGTTCTGCTCACTCTCAGTGACATCGTGTTGTTATCTTGAAACTGGCCATGGCATTGACAGATGCTACAAATTAGGGCTTCCCGCCTCACTGCCCCAAAGCTGGTTGTTAGACGTTACCAGCACACCACCGGGTTCAGCTGTGATGGGAATACCCGCAGGTGTTGAGAAGAATCAAGCGGACCCCAGATCTACAATCAAGTGGAGAAAGCAACGTATGGACCAGCATAATCTCTCCTGTGTACTTTTACAAAGGAACGCATAAGTAGTTTAAAACCACGTGAGCACATGCGAACTTCTTCATATCAATGGAAGGAGTGTTAAGGGACAGTTTGCAGTCCCCAGCTTTGGGGAGACGCACCCAGCTGGTGGGGGGAGGGGTTGGATTTTGCTTTGTACCTTTGATGGGACATTTGAATCTTCTCTAACTTGAGAAAGGTACCATCCTCTTTGTTTTTTGATGTCAGTGGGGATACGTGAGTGGGGAAGTTACACCCATTCTTGGTTCTCCTCTCTATGTGAAAACTTCCGCTCCCTCCAGGGCACCCACCCAGAGGAGAGGGCTCCCGGGGAAGGGGGCTGGGTTACCTGGTGATGATGGCCAGGTGGGGAGGGTTCATGCAGGCGCCCATGAAGAGCACCACGTTCTCGTGCCGCGTCTGTCGGTAGTTCATCACCTCCTTCTTGAACAGCTTCAGGTGGTCCTGGTTGTGGCCGTCCATCTCCAGCAGGCGGATGGCCACCTCGCCGTGCCAGCGGCCGCGGTGCACCCGGCCCCAGCGTCCCTGCCCGATGGGCTCGCCCAGCTCCACCTGCTCAAAGGGGATGTCCCACTCCTGCAGGTACACGCTGGTCTGGCTGGCCTTGCGAGAGATGGGGCCCCGCCAGGGCCGGCGCGAGCTCGGCAGGTCGTCCACCTCGTCCTCGTCGTCTTCTGCCTCAGACTTGCCGGCCTCTGGCTCCTCAGCCTGAAGGGAAGGCAGGAAAGAACAGGGAAGGGCAGATCTGGGCTCAGCTGACTGCTCTTCCCTTCTGTGGAGCCCCCCACAGAGTACAGGGGTTCGGAGCACACACAGGTAAGGGAGGCAAGACGCATGGGGTCGGGAGACGCGGGTTCTAGTTGCGGTTCTGCTCAGTTTGCTGGGCACAGCGGGCGGATCATGTATTAGCATCGCTGGACCTCAGTGTCCTCAGCCACAATGCGTGGCAGTCGGCCCAGGGCATCCCTGAGGTCCCTCATCCTGCTAACACGCCAGGATCTATCTGTGAGCAACATCCGATTGTTCAGGGAAGAGCATTAACATCCCTGGCAAGGAAGAATTTAGCTACATTCAGGTTTCTGGTACTTTTTCATTTAAAAACACAGAGTTTCTGACTCCTGTGGGCAGGAGTAAGTCAGTCTGTGAACATTCTCTAAGCCACCCTGCAGTGCAGGGATCCAGGCTCAGTCGACACTTTTGTTCAAAGATCAAGACAGTGGTTCTTGACCTGGTTATAATCAAAATCACCAGGGGAGTCCTGACAACACACAGATGCCCGACCCTCTCCCGGACTGACTGGACAATCTCCCAGGCCAGGGCCCAGCCATCCGGGCTGGGAGTGAGGACCACGAGAGGAGGAACTTCAGTTAGCCTCAAAAACAGAAGGAAAACGAAGCATGTTTTGTTGCAGCCTCATCATTCTTCCCTGGTGCAGTGGATGCCTGGGACAGCCCTGGCCGGAGCCCGGCACCGACTCACAGCCCAGAGCCCCATGTGCTTTGAGATGGGGGGAGGGGAGGACAGAGCAGGGGCTGTTCATGGACTCGTGCGTCTGCCTCTCACTCACCTCCACTTCGGGAACCTCTAGCACGTCTGCTTTTGGCTGGTCGTCGAGCCTAAGAGCAAAACAAGGCTTGTCAAGGAGACCCCGCGCGGGTGGGCTACTCTGCTCTCAGTGGGCAGGGACTCAAGTGAGGGCTGAGACAAAAGGCCACCAGGCTGGATCCTTACTCCGACCCACACCACACCTGGCTGGGAAAGGCTATGTGGATGCTGAGGAAACAGGCAAACGGCGAGGACCAGGCCCACCCCCTCCCTGGCTCAGCCTTCTCCAAGATAACTTGAGGAGGGGGTCATCAGGGGTGGGCAGGAGCCACCTAGGCCCTTTCAGATTTGACGCTGCGGTACAGGGGTTCAGGTCACACACACAGAATTTGGAACCCAACAGCCCTGTGTTTGAGAACTGGCTCTGTCGCTTCGTAGCTGTGTGTCCTTATGTAATTTCTTAACCTCTCTGGGCCAGCTGTCCACGAAGGATGACACCTACTTTAATACCCACCTCACCAGGCTATCTAAGGACTAAGCGAGGGAACGTGAGTCAAGCACGGCCTGACACGGAGAAAGGACTCAACAAACAGGAGCTATTTCTAGTAGGTTTCTCCAACTCTGCGTGCCCTGGGTCCACCCCTCCCGGTCACAAGACTGCTGCGGCTTCACATGCAGCCCACGCAATGCTGGCCCTGCTGACAGGAGGCCAATAAAACCCTCCGGCCGGTTCACGGGCCCAGAGGGTGAATGAGCCCACGGAGTTCTCTGGCTGGCTGGTCCAGCCATATGGCAATGCCCGGCGCAGGAAGGTCACAGGGCTAAAGGTGGCGGTGGGTGGTCAGGAATGTGGGCCCACCGTAACAAGTCCCAAGGGAGAGAAGGGGCGCAGCACAGGGACGCCTACCGGGTGCTGTCGGCGGCATCGGGGAGCGGGGCTGTCTGTGCAAAGGCCGAGATGTCTGCGGGAAACAGAAAGCAAACACAAAGCCTGAGACCACCCTTCCAGTCCCCACAAAGACACCGTGTTTGAAACCCAGCATGCCCGGCAGTCGGCCTGCCCCGAGCGGGCTGCCACGTGGTCTCCAAACACTTCCTTGAGGACCAACTGCGCTCCTCCCGGAAGCTCACGTGGACTCAGCCCCCACAGCTCTGGCCCAGGAAGGGGCTCCGGGTGGGTGAGGAGGGTGGGACTTCTCATTTCCCTGAAGCCAAGCTGCCCCACACTAGCGAGTGGCACAAGCAAACCGCGCTATCATTTACTGGATAGGCGGCCAGTGCGCCTTCTCCGCGGGAAGGTCCTTCTGTGTGGAGGCAGGGGCTGGGGGCAACCGGCCTTGCAGGTAATGAGACTCCTTCACTTAGGCCAGCAGAGGCCAAGGGCAGGACTGGCAGGTGGCTCGTTAGCGACACCTGGTGCAGCTGCTGGGAGTTTCCAGAGCAGAGCACGCCGCCCCAGTGGGGCTTCCGGATGTGGTCACTGGG
>CAUYSK010095937.1:0-30545 GCA_963575035.1 Avahi laniger | reverse complement strand
GTGATTCCTTAAAGTTTCATAAAAGATGCAATCTCATTTCTAAGCTACTCTGGTATAAATGTCATTCTCTCCTTTTCTCACTCTAACTTTTTTAGTTTTTGAGACAGACATTTTTAATTTTTAATTTTAATTTTAATTTTTTTTTTTTGAGACAGAGTCTCACTCTGTCACCCAGGCTAGAGTGCAGTGGCATCATCATAGTTCACTGTAACCTCAAATTTCTGGCCTCAAGCGATCCTCCTGCCTTGGCCTCCCATAGTGCTGGGATTACAGGCATGAGCCACCCACGCCTGGCCTCTCACCCTAATGATTTAAAGTCAAGAATGAGGAGTATTTCTCAACTACATTCTGTAAATCAAGTCAGCAACTCTATCTCTAATTAATATGGAACTTCTACTCCAACTGAAAACAAATATTTGTGTTACAAATGAAACAGCATACAGTCCTCAATTCTGCTTCTTACTGAGTCCCAAGTTCCAGTTGCTTCTTTAAATGGAATCCACCTGCTATAGCAAGGCCAAGTATCTCTGCTAATAATTCATGAATACATATAAAATAAGAATAGGCTAAAAGTTTTTATTCCTTATAAATGCTGATTCCAAGAAGCAAAAAAAATCCATATTTTGGGAATTTACAAACCTAGTTCATTCCAGACACAGGAAGTCTAAACCCTGGTAAAACTGCTGTGTCACTAGAAGAGGCAGTTGAGAGAGGGAGTCGGGTCTTCACAAACCCACAACCACTGTTGACCTTCAGTCGTGGAAAGCCTGACTCAAACAGGCTTAAACGAGAGAGGGCTTACTGTCCCATTTAACAAGGCCAGAGGTAGTTTGGGTCTAGGATTGCTTAATTTGAGGGCTCAGTGACATCATGGAAGATCTAGATACTGCCCATCTTTCCTCTCTGTCACCTTCTATGTGGCCCCTCATGAGTCAGCATTTCCAAACATCAAATCATAGCAAGTTTTCCAGAGTCAGAGGAAAGCAATGGCTTCTTCTTGCCTGTCTCTTCTTAATAGCAAGAGAATTTCTGCCAGAGCTATGCTCCTGCCCCAGCACATTTCTTCTCATGTCTCATTGGCCAGAACTGAATCAAGACCTTTCAGGGCTTAACTCAGGGGGACGGTTCCAGAGCATGGGGCCTCTTGGGGCCCAAACCCAGGCTTTCCCAAGGAAGGAAGGGATAGATTCAGCCAGGCAGCCAGCAATGTATGTCATGCCAGCTCATCTCCCATGAGCTTACAGATGGCCTGTAAATGTGTTTTATACATTTTCTGCTTCTGTGTTTCTTGAGCCCTTCTCCACATCTCTGGGCTCAGGGGGGAGGGGTCAACAGCCCGCATTCGTCTCCTTGCGGCCTCGGGTGTCTTCTCTCTCCAACCCACATCCCATCAGATGCCCCCGACTGAATGTCCATGGCAGCCTTCTAATTCCCTATTTAAGGAAGAGAAGAGACTCCCTTCTTCCACTGTCAAGATAGGAAGACAGCTCAGAACTCCATTCATTCATTCATTCATTCATTTACTATATACTTGTTGAGTGTCTACCATATGTTCACCTGGCAGGGTGCCAGGTGCTGAGGACACAGAGGTAAGTAAGGCACAACTTTTGTGCTCAAGGGGCTTGTAGAGGAAACAAGTACAAACGGGCAAACCATGCAGTGTGACGGCTGTTACAGGAACTGAGTTATAAGTAGGGGATTAAGAACTATTAATAATGCTGTTCATGGACACTGTGGGAAAACAAGCATTTGCAAGGTAGACTGGGAACCAAGTCGCATTTCTCATGTTTCCAAATGACTGGCTTAAAAAATGAATGTTTGAAGAATAATCAATTCATGAGTTAGGAGTGATATAAAGTATGCCATGTTATTATTTATATTAATAAAAACAGTATGAAAATAAAATGCTTTCTTAAACCCAGTGTTTTCTTCTTAGTGAAGCTTTACATTTTTCAGAGATTTATAGCCTTTGGGGAGAAACCTAGATGTGTTAGTTCTGTAAGTGAACAGATCAGTGTAGTAAAGGGAACGTAGCATGTTCATTGCCATAGTTATCAGGTCTTTGGTAAGAAAGTGGTAGTTTCTGAAGCACAACAGTGCTGTGATTTGTGCTTCCCTACAGACTTGGAGCTCCGCTCCTGACCGCCTACACCCTGCTGTGAAATCCTCCTCACCTGTGGGTGTACCCATCTCACTGTAGTTACTTCACTCCTGGTTGGTTATATTTTCTCCAGCACTATTTCCGGGAATGACAGGAGGGGATGAGTATTTTCTCTCCTGCCACTAGAAATGTGAGTTTTAAAGAGGGGGATTAATGATGAATGTAGTAATTTTTTCAGCATGCATTATATAAAATCCTTTGAGAGCTCTCCTCAGAGTGGGAGTCTTGAAGACAACACAAAGGAAATGCATAGCACCAGGAAACGTTCACACCAGGTGACTTCTGCAGGGCTGCTCTTGCAGAGCATTATCATTGGATTAGGTCCTACAACCTGCTTGCTAGTCGGCTCTTGGGCTGGATTGAAAAATATACAAATCACTTTGGGTTGTTTGTCTTTATGTTGAGAGCCCCTTGTGGGGCCAGACACGACTAGACAGAGTGCTGCCCTCAGGGAGCTGTGATCTGTCCAGGATCCTGCATTTCACACCCCAGCCCACTACGCGTTTCCAAGATTGTATGGTGTTAGATAAATTGCAAGTACACTTTCAGAACCACGTAACTGTACATATGGAAATTTTAACCAGAAAGGTCCACAGTGGTAGGACTCCCCTTCCCCACTGCTTCAGTGGTGCAGCCCACTCGTCAGATACCTTTGTAGTAGGCATCTTCCACCCAGTGTTTTCCCAATACCTGCCTTGACTTATCTCTTGCCGAACACTGCTCTACCACACACTTGCCTCCCCAGATAGCTAATTACAAGCATCTATTTTAGTGCCTACTTATGACAAATGCTGTGTCAAAAGCAGTGCCTACCCATCTAGAAATGTAGAAGGGTATAATTCCTGAATGGTGATGAAGCAATGCCCTTAGACATGCTTCACCATCCAAGGGATGGTTCAGGGAAGTTGAAATAGGTCTGGTCAGGTCAGTGCAGGCCAAGTGAGTGCCTAATAAGTGTTTATTGACAATGACAATGACCTAGTACAAGTTTATTGGGGACATTTTCTATTCATATAAAGAGCCAGAGACACATCAGTGATCATCAGGATCAGAGGTTGCAGGTAAGCTCACATCTTTGCAGGCCCAGAACGTGTCTCACTAGCCCTTCTCAATCTTGAGAAATAATGCTTCTGATGTAATAGTAGCTTAGATTATTTGAGTGTTGGGTTTATGTCTAGTCATTTTAAGTTTTGGATTTTTAATCACAGGCTTGTTTGCTAATGCCACCATCTCTTTTAGGCCTTTGGTCTCTCAGCCAGTACTGACTTGCTGGGATGCTATTATCACTTCCTCTTCTCCAATTCAAGAGTAAGAGGCAGAAGGGGCGGGGTGGGGGGGAGGAGTAGAAATAGGAACAATGTGCGTGTTTATCTACCCCTTGGGTTTTGAAGAGGAAACTTGCCTCTTCCAAATTATCATCTATTCAAAGTCTTGGACTATATATAAATGTCCATCCCCTTAATACAAAACAAACAAAAACTCTGTGTTCAAAGCTTCCATACGCATCTGTGTGTATATATAGAAATATCTGTGGGACTAAAATCTCCAAGCCTGATTGCTGATCCCTAGTTTCCGTGGGATTATATAAAACCTGTGTTTCTGAACCCCTCCCCCCTTCTGTCTTCCTTCCATCTTGAAGCAGGAGTTGAACGTATCATTAAATTGACAGCCAGGAAATGTTTTACCTGCTTGACTTGTTCTTCCTATTTTATTCAGGTTTCAGTCAAATGTTTCTACATCCTGCTGGGTGTGGGAGGCCGTGACTCACCCAGACAGGGGATATCACTCTGTGTGCACATCCAGGGTGTTGCAGGATGATCGAACACTTTGAAATTCAGGCTTGTTGCCATTTTGTTCCTTCCCCTGTTCTCTCTTGGATATTTACTTGGCTACTGGCTCCCAGGGAAAACCAGTCAGTTGAGTATTCAAATATTAAATTAATTCCTCTTTCTGCACAAGTGGCCAAACAAGCTTTTCATAGGAACATAAACTGGCGTCTGAGTAAAGAAGGGGGTGGGGAGGAGAGGGACTAAGTTTAAAAGGCAAAGGAAGCTCTGGAAAATAGCTTTTCTGTCTAATGGTAAGTTTTGTGATATGTTTCTATTGTCCTCTGTGCCTTTGTTCATGAGTAGGTCAGGAAAATATTTTAATGAGAATAACTTCAAAATAATCGATTTGTGCCAAGAAGCTTCCTTGGAGTCTGCTTGGCCTATTAAAGCTCACGGAGAGGCCTTTCACCCCTGGCTGTCTGACTGCTACGAATCCCATTCTGCACATAACACCTCCTCCCCTCACCCTCTTTTACACTGAGGACTTGCCCAGATCTCTAGTGGCTACGGACTGAGTACTATCGTGGGGCAGCTAGCAGAACAGAGGCAGCTGCAATCAAGTGAAAGGTGGAAGCCACACACCAGGGCACCCTGTTGCTCCCAAGGCTGTCAAACTCTTCTCATTCTCAGAGGCTTATTCATCCCTGTGTCCTTTATTTCCCTCTTGTAGGTACTTCTGGAGCTGGGTAGCTTTGTGACATTTCCTATCCAAAGCTTCTATTTATTTTTTACAACTTAATGTTATTAATTAAGAGTTAGACCCAAGAGTGTTTAAATCTGGCATTTTGAGTAGTTGGCTCCAAGCCCAACTGTATATCAGAACCACAGGGGAGGTGGGGGAGTTGGTTTAAAAATACATAGTTCAGGACCATATGGTTTCACTGATGCATTCTAATAAACATTTAAAGAAGAATTAACACAAATGCTTCTCAAGTTCTTCCAAAAAATTGAAGAGGGAACACTTCCAAACTTATTTTATAAGGCTAATGTTACCTTGATACTGAAGCCAGAAAAAGACACTACAAGAAAAGAAAACTACAGACCAGGATCCACTATGAACATATATGCAAAAATTCTCAATGTAATATTAGCAAAGCAAATTCAGCAACATATGAAAAGGATTATATGCCATGATGAAGTAGGATTTATTCCCAGAATGCAAGGATGGTTCAACATATAAGTATCAATCAGTGTAAGATACCACATTAAAAGAACAAAAGGGCCAGGCACAGTGGCTCATGCCTGTAATCCCAGCACTTTGAGAGGCTGAGGTGGGAGGATTGCTCAAGGCCAAGAGTTCAAGACCAGTCTGGGCAACATAGTGAGACCTCATCTCTACAAAAAAATTTTTAAAAATTAGCCAGGCATGGTGGTGGGCACCTGTAGTCCCAGCTACTTGGGAGGTTTAGGTGGGACGATCTCTTGAGACCAGGAGTTCAAGGGTGCAGTGAGCTATGATTGCACCACTGCACTCCAGCCTGGGCAACAGAGGAAGATGCTGTCTAAAAAAAAAAAAAAAAAAAGAGAGAGAGAGAGAGAGAAAAGGGGAAAAAAAATTACATGATGATTTCAATTGACATAGAAAAAGCATTTGACAAAATTCAACACCATTTCATGATTCGAAAAAACACTCAATAAACTAGGAATAGAAGAAAACTTAATATGATGAAATCCATATATTAAAAAAAAAAAAAAAACAACCAAATAACATTACCCAGTGGTGAAAGACCAAAAGCTTTTTTCCTAAAATCAGGAACAAGACAAGTTTGCTCACTTTCACAACTTCTATTCAAAATAGTGTTGAAAGTTCTAGCCAGCACAAATAGGCAATAAAAAGGAATAAAATGAATTTTTTTATTTGTTTGTTTAGATGGAGTCTCACTCTGTTGCCTGGGCTAGAGTGCCAGGGCATCAGCCTAGCTCGCAGCAACCTTAAACTCCTGGGCTCAAGTGATCCTCCTGTCTCAGCTTCCCGAGTAGCTGGGACTACAGGTGTGCATCACCATATCTGGCTAATTTTTACTATTTTTAGTAGAGATGGGGATCTCACTCATGCTCAGGCTGGTCTTGAACTCCTGAGTTCAAGCAATCCTCCCACCTCGGCCTCCCAGAATGCTAGGATTACAGGTGTGAACTACCACGCCTGGCCTAAAAGGAATTTAAATTGAAAAACAAGAAGTAAAATTATTTCTGTTTGCAGATGACATGATCTTATATGAAGAAAATTCTAAAGATTCCATACATAAAAAAAACAGAGCTAATAAGTTAATTCAGCAAAGTTGCAGGATAAAAAATCAACACACAAAAATCAGTTACATTTCTATATGTTAGCAATGAAAAATCTGAAAGAGAAATGTTTTAAAAATTTCATTTAAAATAGCATCAAAAAGAATAAAATACCTAGGAATAATTTTTTTTTTTTTGAGACAGAGTCTTGCTCTGCTGCCCAGACTAGAGTGCCATGTGGTGTCAGCCTAGCTCACAGCAGCCTCAAACTCCTGGGCTCAAGCCATCTTCCTACCTCAGCCTCCCAGAGGACTACAGGTATGCACCACCATGCCCAGCTAATTTTTTTTCTATTTTTAGTCACCTAGCTAATTTTTTCTATTTTTAGTAGAGACTGTCTGGCTCTTGCTTAGGTTGGTCTCAAACTCCTGACCTCAAATGATCCTCCTGCCGTGGCCTTCTAGAGTGCTAGGATTACAGGTGGGAGCCACCATGCTTGGCCTAGGAATAAATTTAACCAAGAATGTTAAAGATTTCTACACTGAAAACTACCAAACATTGCTGAAAGAAATTTAAGAAGACAAGTAAGTGAAAGGACATCTTCTGTTCATAGATTGGAGTACTACCCAAATTGATCTACATGTTCAATGCAATTCCTATAAAAATCCCAATGGCATTTTTTTTTCAAAATTAGAAAAACTCATTCTAAAATTTATATGGAATCTCAAAGAACTCCGAAAGCCAAAGTAATCTTGAAAAAGAGCAATGTTGGAGGTCTCACACTTCCTGATTTCTTACTACAAAGCTACAATAGTCAAACTTACTACAAAGCTACAATAGTCAAAGCAGTGTGGTACTGGCATTAGGGCAGACACATAGACCATAAAATTGAATAGAGATCCTAGAAACAAACCTTTGCACATATGTGTGATTGATTTTCAATGGGAAAGGATAGTCTTCAACAAATAATACTGGAAAAACTGGATATACACTTGCAAAAGAAGGAAGTTGGATCTTTTCCTTATACTGTGTATGAACATTAACTCAAAGTGGATCAGAGATCTAAACTAAATCTTCATGACATTGGATTTCCCAAGATTTCTTGGATAGGACACCAACTGCACATGTCCCAAAAGAAAAAATAGATAAATTGGGCTTCATCAAAATTAAAAACTTTAGTATATCGAAGGACACTGCGAAGAGAATGAAAAGACAGTCCACAGAATGGAAGAAAATATCTGTAAATCATATATCTGATAAGGGATTAATATCCAGAATATGTTAAAAACTTCTGTAACTCAACCACCAAAAAAACCCAAACAACCTAATTTTAAAAAGGGAAAAATAATTCAATAAACATTTCTCCAAAGAAGATATATAGATGGCCAATAAGCATATGAAAAGATGCTCAATATCATTAATCATTAGAGAAATGCAAATCAAAACCATCCATTAGAATGGCTATTATAAAAACAAAAACAGAAAATAACAATTGTTGGTGAGGATGTGGAGAAATTGGAACCGTTGTACGTTGCTCGTGGGAATGTGAAATGATGCAGTTGCCATGGAAAACAGCTTGGTGGTTCCTCAAAAAGTTAAACATAGAATTACCATATGACCCAGCAATTCTACTCCTGGATACATGTATATTAAATATATACTCAAAAGAATTAAAAACAGGAACTCAAACAGATAGATGTACATGAACGTTCATGGCAACATTATTCACAATAGCCAAAAGGCAGAAACAACCCAACTGTCCACCAAGAGATGAATGTGACATGTACATACAATGGAATATGATTCAGCCATAAAAAGGAATGCAATTCTGGTACATGCTTCTATACGGATGAACGTTGAAAACGTAATGCTAAGTGAAATAAGCCAGACACAAAAGGACAAATATTATATGAATCCACTTATATGATGTACCTAAAATAGGCAGACTCACAGGGACAGTAAGTAGAACAGAGGATACCAGGATCTGGGGGGAGAGGGAAATGGGGAGTTATTGCTTACCAGGTACAGGGTTTCTGTTTTGTTTAGGATGATGAAAAGTTCTGGAAATGGATAGTGATGATAAACATATAACATTGTGAATGAACTTAATGCCACTGAATTGTACATTTTAAAATGGTTAAAGTGGTAACTTTTACATTATGTATATTTTACCACAGTAAAAAAAATTTTTTTAATATACATACCAGGGCTCCATCTGTAGAAAGCCTGAGAGGCGGATGCAGTACATATGGGGTGGGAACCCAGAATCTGTATTTAAAAAAAAAAGAAATGCCTTCCTATGTTTTTCAGGCATAGTCAGGTAGGAAATTTATGATTTAGTCTCTGCCAGTCTTTTCCAAGGGACTGATGTTAGTCTGTGAGGAAATATTCCCCAGTCTACATGAAATACGTGTGTATTTTTTGTGGATTGGAGTGTATTAAACTAGAAGTGCTGTTTTAAAGTCTGAGATTGTCACGATTATATCGTTTTGGTGTTAAGGTGCCCACTCATTTAAGAAGTGATGGAGATGATAACAGTTCAGGTTGCTTTTTAAATGTCTGTGCTTGGCAAAATAAAAATTAACAATCCTATCTTGGTTTCTCAAAGAGTTTTTGAAATTGTGATGGTTTGTGAAATTCCACAAACTGGAAACCATCGCTCCAGACACCAATCATTTGAACATACTGAAACAGAAAGTGTTCTTGCTGTTTATTTTATTTGTACCAAAAAAAAAAAAAAAAAAGCCTATACATTTTTCCATGGTTCGCAGGATTCTGGAGTAAAAAATGGCAGAGTTGACAATGACAGTATTGAGATGCGATTTCTCCTGCTGCCTGTTGGAATGTTCTTCCTCAGCCTGGGGGAGCAAGGTGAGGGAGAGGAGGTGGGGGGTGGGCGAGAGTAGAGAGTAGTCTGACTTTTCCTGGACAACATCCTGCTGCCTTGTCCTGGGCCTTCTCACCGGGCTGAGTCTGGGGGCTGCGGGAGGCAGGAGCTGACCGCCGGCCCTGTTTAGGGGATGCCTTTGCATTCCAGAGGGGGGCAGCTGGCAGAAGGGAGCGCTGAGTCTGTGGGCGCTGTGGCCCGCCCCACCCTTTAGGCGGATTAGTTAATTATTGAAAAGTGCTTCAGAAGCACAAAGGTCTGGAGAAACTCCATGTGCTATTGCTCAGGCCTGTGTGGGAGCTGGCATTTCTGAGGAGACACTGAGGCTCTTCTGGGAGGCCGTGGAACAAGAAAACAATTCCTTCCCAGTGCGGTGCAGTCCTTTCGGATTTGGTGAAGAGATAGTTCCAGAGAATTCTTACAAGTGCAGATAACTTCTTAAGAGAAAAGTTACATTTATTTTGTGGTAGGATTTGTAAAGTGTTTAGATAAATGAGCCACAACAGATTTTATTTTTTTCTTGTTTTAAATTTTTTTTGTGTGTGTGGTTTTTTTTTTTTTTTTTTTTTTTTGAGACAGAGTCTCACTGTGCTGCCCGGGCTAGAGTGCCGTGGCGTCATCCTAGCTCATAGCAACCTTAGACTCCTGGGCTCAAGCGATCCTCCTGCCTCAGCCTCCCGGGTAGCTGGGACTATAGACATGCGCCACCATGCCCAGCTAATTTTTTTTTTCTATGTATTTTTAGTTGTCCAATTAATTTCTTTCTATTTTTAGTAGAGACGGAGTCTCGCTCTTGTTCAGGCTGGTCTCGAACTCCTGAGCTCAAACAATCCGCCCGCCTCGGCCTCCCAGAGTGCTAGGATTACAGGCGTGAGCCACTGCTCCCAGCCTTTTGTGTGGTTTTTAATGTTTACATTAAGGTCATCTATACATAAACGAGATCATGCAACATGTTCTATTCTGATTTACTTCTTTTTTACTTAATAATGTTCCCTGTAGCTCTTTCTGTGTTAGTACATATAGGATCTCCTCCCTGCCTTTTCGTTAACGGCTACATTCCTTTCAGATTGTTCTGATGTATCATAGTTTCTTTACCCACTATTCTAGCAAAGATACATGGGTGGTTCCATTTTTCACCATTACAGACAATGCTACAACAAACATTCTCGTACACAGATTTGTATGAGTGTTTCTGAAGGCTGTATTTCTAGAAGTGGAATCTCTAGAGCAAAGGGCATGCACATGTAAATTTTTGGAAAATAATATTAAGTCTCTCTCCAAAAATTCTGTTCTAATTTATATAGCCACTATTGTACTGATTAACAATGGACATTATCAATTTTTTTAGAAAATTGCCACCCTCATGTGCAGAAAAAACCATGTCATTTTAAATTGTATTTCCCTGATTTACCAGTTAGGTTGTGCATCTTAGCATATGCTTATTGATCATTTAGATTTTTGGGAACATTTTTCTTAAAGTATAAAAATATAGAAAAGGTGCATAAATCATAAATGTACTGCTCAATGTATTAACACAGGTGAACTTATAACCACCACACAGGTCAAGAAATAGAATATTATCAGACCTTCTCCTCCAAAGAAGACTCTTTCCCCAAAAAGACCTACCTTCCCAAAAGTAATCACTCTCCCGACATCTAACTCCAATAGATTAGTCATGCCTGTTTTCAAACTTTACATAAATAGAATCATACGAACATGTACTCTTTTGCATCCAACTTCTTTCATTCAACATTATGTTTATGAGTCATTATGTACTTGCGTGGAACTGTAATATGTTCATTTACATTGCTTATTCCATTATGTGGATATGTCATAATTTATTTATTGATGGACATCTGGGTTGTTTCTAACATTTAGCTATTAATGAATAATATTACTATGAGCATTGTTGTGCATACCTTTTATTATACATATGCATACATTTCTGTTGGGTATATATCTAGGAATGAAATTTGGGAGCCTTGAGCAATGTTCTAGTCAACTTGACCAATTGTATTTGTGAATTTCCTATGAGTATTCTTTGCACATTCATTATTGTGTGGTTTGTGTTCTATTATTGATTTTTGTGTGTTCCATTTATTCTGGATGTTAATTCAGTGTTATATCTGTTGTAAATACTCTCTCCTTGTCTTTGTTTATAGGGCCTTTTATTACACAAAATTTTAAATTTTTATGTAGTTAAACCTGTAACTCTTTTTTTTACAATTTCTCAGTTTTATATTTTGCTTAGAAAATATATCAAGAATGTAATGTGTTTCATTGTGTTTCCTTCTAATACTCATTTCATTTTGATTTTCACATTTTGATTTTAGGCTTCTTTTTTTTTGTTTTTGTTTTTGTTTTTAGAGACAGGGCCTTGCTCTATCACCCAGGCTGAAATGCAATGGTGAGATCATAGCCCATAGCTCACTGTAACCTTGAACTCCTGGGCTCAAGTGATCTTCCTGCCTCAGGCTCCCAAGTAGCTAGGGGTACAGGTGCATGCCACCACACCTGGTTAATTTTTCAAAAAATTTTTTTAGAGATGATGGGGGAGGGGGGGTCTTACCACATTGCCTAGGCTGGTCTTGAACTCCTGGCCTCAAGCAATTCTCCTGCCACGGCCTCCCAAATTGCTGGGATCATAGGTATGAGCCACCACACCTGGCCTTTCACATTGGGCTTTTTAATCAGTATGGAATTTATTGTGAAGGTGAGAGGTAGAGGTTGATTTATTATTTAACTTGGAGGAGGAGTAAAATTACACCATTTGCTGCCAATATTTTTTTAATATTTATTTTTAAAATCTCAAAACAGATGATAACATCAAAGAGCTAAGAAACTGTCAAGCAAAAAGTTTTACTTCGAAATTATCTCCCTTAAATTAAGCCTGAGTTAGATTCTAAATGGAGCAAATGTTCTAAACCAGTGCTTGCCACCCCAAATGCCATGAACATAAATGCTCAAGGGCTATTTATTTATTTAATATGTAGTTATGGAATTTAAAAGTGCAGTTCTCATGGCCTAGTGTGTCTAATGAGGAAAAAGACTTCATTCTGGAACCCTCAGGGTAGTCTGCCTGCACACTGGGTCTAGTTCTCGGGTGAGGAAACCACAGTGGCTTTATTCCCTCCCAAGGTTCCAGCTCCTCCCTATCTGAGTACCCCAAAATGGATTATTTGCTCTGAGCCCAGCCCCAGAACAGAGAGAAGTCCAGTTTGAACTTTATGACATATGCTCTGCATCAGCTTTGATTACAGACATGGCTTCCTTGGTCAAAGCTGCCCACTTGAAGGAAACTATTTTCTTGGGTGGCCGGGTGATTGGTGTAGGGTCACACTTGGGAGAAGTGCATTTGAACTAGGTCCATTCTCCCCGTCAGTCTGAAACGGATCACCACCTTGTCGTGCCTGTTAACTAGCAGTGCTCAGTGTGTGATTATTTGGTTGTGCTCAGACCTTCCAGTTGCTCACTGTGTGGGGTGGTTTTGTTCTGCTCTTTCCTTTCATTCTCAGTGAAGGCCGATTACTTGCCATTTCATTAACACGTTATAGGACTGGAGCTTGAGCTAGAGTGAGGACAAGAAACATTCCATTTAGCTTCACAAAGAGCCTGGTTTGAGACTGGAGAGCTGAACGTGCAACTGTCTGAGCTGCTTTTCTTGGAAATTGCTATTGGCTGAGCTCCAGAAATATAATCAAAAGTGGCCTGAAATCACAAGTTTTGCTGCTTGCATTCTTAGCTTCACTATTTGAGGATTTGGCTGGTGCCTATCCTAAAAGCATGGAATTCTCTATTGTTTGTTACACATGGTGGTGTGTGTGTGTGTGTGTGTGTGTGTGTGTGTGTGTGTGTGTGCGCACGCGCGCGCGCATGTACAGTACCACGGGATTGTCTGCATGGACATGTTTTACAGCCCAACTGTTTATAGCTTCAGGGAGGCAGTGATTAAAGAACAACAGTGTATGGCAGATTTTCTTTGATTTCAAGAATCACATATCTGGATTAGTAGGTTAGTGTCTTTGGAGAAGAATGATGGAGAATCTTGTGTATAAATGCAACTGATCTGTTAGGCACAGTGGTTTTGCTTTCCTTCAAGACTCTGCCTCAGAAGTATCTGAGGATAATATACTTAAGAGAAGGCAGTATGCCATTTTTATGGGGAGCAGGTATATTTGAGCATGCACTGGGGGAAGTGAAGACCTGAGTTTGAGGAAGTCAAGTTTGAGGCCATGAGAAGCAGTTATTTATATCCGAGTGATGTGTATTGAAAGCCAAAGCCTTTCATTCCACCACCATCCCGGGGATGGAAGTCATTTAGAGAAGAGGAAGGGCGTGCATTTTGCCTCGTTAAATATCTGCCGCACTAAGAACTCGTGGTGTGGTTCAGATTTCTGGTAATCTGCACCCTGGCTCTATTGTCACAGAAACAGTGGTTACACTCTCCTTTCTCAGCCTGCTTTGTTGACGAAATGGCTCACTTCCAGTTGGTTGATTGACTGTGACTTGATTCTTGCTTCCTTTCTCGAGATGCCACTCAACACGGGCAGCCTGGTGTGTGTGTGTGTGTGTGTGTGTGTGTGTGTGTGTGTGTGTGTGTGTGCTGGGGGGTGGTGGGGAGTGGTAGGGACCTCGCATTATCTCTAAACTCAAAACGTAAGGACACTGGACTCTAACAACCACCAAAAACCATACATTAGGAACTCCTGGGTTCACTATCATAATAAATGAAGTCTCGAGTAACTAGCTTCCATCTTTATATTTCTTGATTTCTAAAGGCTTCCCCCCTCCCCCAGGCTCTTTTGGTTATGGGAAATAAGTATGTTTGGGACAAACATGTCAGAATTGTGAGGAAGAGACTTGGCAGTGGAACAAACTATGCGATATGCTTGACAAGAATTGAGACACAATGCTTCTCAGATTTTCTCAGACGGTCCTCAAATTCTGGTTCAGAAATATGACCCAGAAGCCACAGAAAGGGAAGCCTCACTGCAGCTCCACCAGGGTTGTTGTCGCTTAGTCCTTACCCCACTCTTTGCTAAGGAGCCAACAGAGGCTACGTCTGCACAGAAAGGCGAGGTGTCTGCAGGAGAATTTAGCCCTGCTTCCACCAAGGGCAGGTAGAAATGGAAAAGAGAGAGCTTAGTCTTTTGCCTTAAATGAGAAGACCAGGAGGTAGATGTCCAACAAGCAGACTATCCATGATGCTAGAGCAGTGAGGAAATACGAGATGGCAGGAAACAGGAGCACGTTTGCATAAACATTTATATTTTTCTGGGCTAACCTAACCCCAGTCTTTTGGAGTCTGTCTTTTATGAGGGTAACTAAAGTTTAACAGTGAGCAAATATTAGTTCACATAATTAGAACCTGTTAAGTTGAACAGGAAACATTCAAGGGACATCTGCAGGTGCCCGTGAGCAAGGGTGAAGCTAAAAGGACTTGGTATGTCGGTTCCCTCTTCCCCAAGGGGCGTGTCCCTGGAATGAAGCCACCAGCGACAGGAGAGGAAACAGTTTGTAAAAACTGGAGCGGCGTGGAAAGGTTCTGAACTTATTAATAAGCAGTTCGCCCCTGGGGAGAGTGTAAAAGGCATCTGGGCTATTTGCATTTTTGTTTATCAAAGGGAGGAGGCATCTCACAACTCTCTCTCTCCACACACCGCCCACCTCAGCCCCTTCCTCTTTTTCTCCAATTCCTTCAGGAAATGAGATTTCTAAGACTTCTTCCATCTTAGGGTTTGAATATGTTCTCGCTTCGCTCAAGGTTTCACCATGTGTATTAAAGAAAGACAGCTACAGTATGACTTAAAAAAGAAAAGCCAGCCTTATCTCCAAAATCCAGTTTTGCACCGTGGATGAGTTTTCTTCCAGGAGGGAGCTGTGTGTTTCTGCCTTTCTCACCATCCTGCATTCTTTTCATTCCGAGGCCTGGCTGTCCTGGGCGGGGGAGAGTTCTGGCGATGAATGGGAGGCGTGCCCAGCTCTGGCTCTGCCTTACGGTTCTTCCAAACCAGAGTGGAGACAAATGGGTGTGTGACTCACCGAAATCCATAGCAAGATATGACACATGCTGTGAGAGAAAAATAAAGCGCTGATGGAAAATTGATCTTATTAGAGAGATTTGTTTGTGGTGACATTTGAAATGAGTCTGAAACATGAGCAGGATATTGACAGATGGAAAAGAGTGTCACTGGTATTATTATTACGGTATTATTACAGTGTTAACGTTCAGTAATATCTGTATCTAATAATGTCATGGAGGTTTTGCAGGGCCTGGTTTTGGCATATTCTTCTGTTGGCAGGAGCAACCCGACTATCCTTTGGAGAATCACCTTTCTCCTACCCTCAACCTAAGTGGTTTGAGGGAGGCTGGCCTCACCCCTGGCTCCAGGTAAGGCATGTGACCCAGACTGGCCAACAAGAGACGGTATTTCCTTAGCACAGGGATTGGTTCAGGGTGAGCATGTGACCCAAGCTGGGCTAGTCCTGGAGCTTTTGCTGAAGCTAGTAGGGAAAAGGCATCCTCTCTCTGCTTTCGTTCCTAAGCTGGTGGGTTGTCCTTCAGAAGCTCCAAGGGGCCTGTTTTGTTACCATAGAGGGAGAACTTGAGAGATGGAGAGAGATTCCCGAACCCTTCATTTTAGTACCTGGAGCCAGTTTTGCCTGAAACTCTACTATTGGACATTTTAGTCATTCAAGCCAATAAATTCAATTTTTTAATAAGTCATTTTGTGCTATGTTTGTACTTTTTCCCTTGCAAGCAAAAAAAAAAAAAAACAGAAAAAACCCTCCTAACCAATACAGAGGTATTTAATAATCTGCTTAAACAAACAAATCTATAGGGATAAGTAGGACAGCAGATTCACAGAGCAGGTTCCCAGCAAAAAGAAGTCTCCCCGCTGCTAACATCTTCCAGGCCACAAGGACTAAAACATTGGGACTTTATTCTTAAACTCCCTGGTCTGAGGCCTTCCACAGGTCTGGCTTACTTCTGCGTGCTGGATGCTGTTCCATGAATCAGAAATGAAATATGCAGTGCTGTAGCCACAGAGCAATGAAAACAGCTCATTTGTCTTTTGTGTCTCTCCAACCTTTTTCTGGGTCACACGTTACAAGTGAAGAGTTATAAGGATACTCCAGTTTGGATTTATTAATAGTTGAATAGACTATTGAGAAAAGACTTGCTAATCATCAGAAGCAAATTCATTGCAGAAATACAGACAGACTGGGACAACTGCCTTGAGCCAACTAATTTTCTGCCCCGGGAGGGGGGACATCTTGGACGTTAGAATTAAGTGTCAGTGTCTGGAAATGCAAGAATAGAATTACTTTTATTGAGTGTTTACTATGTCCTTGATACTAAGGAAAATATTTTCCTCACCTCTCTGTGAGGTAGGTTCTAAACCTCAGTTTACAGGTGGGGAATGAGGTAGACACTACCAGGTACTACCCAACATCCATGCTCTCCTTGTTCCTTACAGAGGGACTACCCCAAGCAGTTACTGCTTCTGCCTCCAAGCTCAGGCTCTTGGGGTGATTGCTGCAGCCTCTACTGCAGCTGTGGATGGCCATGTGAGACGGTTGTGGCCAGTGCAACTTGAGTGCAAATCTTCTGAGGATTTCTGGAAAAGTATTGCTGTTGGGATATGGGCACTGCCCCTTCATCCTTGTCCTTCTCTCTCCCTTCCTGGGATGTAGGTCTGAGCCTGGTGGCAGAGTAGCCATGTTGTGACCCTGAGGCAACCGCGAGGAGGAAAGCTGCATTCTGAGGGTGGTGGAGCAGGAAAACAGAAGGAACATGGGATCTTTCAGACACTGTAGAGCCATCGTACCTCCCTGGAAGGCCTACCTTCAGACTGATGATGTGAAAGAAATAAATCATTATTTGGTCAACCCAGAGAGGCCGAGTTTCTGTTAAAGACAACTGAATGAAAGCCCTAACTGATACAGGGAAACTGAGTGAAGGAGTTTAAGGGGCTTCTCACATTTCCCCATCAAGTGAAGTCTCAAAGTTGAGCAAGACTACTCTTAAAGAGTTTACAGTCTAGTTTGGAGGCAGATATATACAGAAACAATTATAATATGACATCAGCAGTACAATGATAGTGACTCATATTAGTTATTAGGGGGGCCTAGAGGGAAAAGAGGAAATGAGACAAAAGTGGAACACAAATGAGCCAGGCAAAGAAGAGAGGTGGAAAAAGAGATTACAGCTTGAATAAAGGTATGGAAGTAAGACACCATATGGCACATGCAGGGGGCTACGAGCTGGTCTGAGCTGTTGGAGCATAAAGTACAAGGCAGGTAGTGATGAGAAATGCAGCTGAGAGATGTTTCACTTAGTTACTGCTGAATAATAAGACACTCCCCAAATTTAGTGGCTTAAAACTATATTTTATCATTTCTCATAGCTCTGCAATCTGAACTGAGTTCATCCCGGTGGTTCTTCTGTTCATGGAGTATCTGTATGGGTTGGGACACCCCATAAAACTTCTTCACTCTCATATTTGGTGCCTACAGCTGAGAAAACTAGACTAGCTGGCTGGCTGGGCCTCTCTCCTTCTCTTCATGTAGACTGTATGTGTGGAGAGTCTGGGCTTCTTCACAGCATGGTGATCTCGAGGTAGTTGGACTTCTTACATGTGCATGGCTTCCAACTGAGAGGAAGAGGGATTTGCCAGTGCATTTAAGGTCTGGGTTCAGAACATCAATTCTGATACTTCTGATCAACTGCACTCTGTTGATTAAAACAAGTCAGAAGGCCAGCCCTGAGTTAAGTGAGAGGACTTCTCGATGGATGAACCAATATGCCCACAGAGAGACAGATGGATTAACAGTGGCTGTCTTTGGAGACTACCCACCACAGAGGTAATAAGAGGGCAGGTGAAGGACGACCTTGTCTACTTCAGGTAGGTCGATAAGATCACCAGACCTAGGGGGCTTACCTTACTTCATATTTGGAATCTGAAAGGAGAATGAATGTCTCTCAGGCTGCCCTGACTCATCAGAGTGAAACAGAGTAGTATGATCAGACAGAGCCTTGGCTTCTCTGAACCTGCTTCAGTTTTATGTGGCATGGACTGGACTCAGAGGGTCCCATGTGCCACGGGAGATGGTTGTACTGAGAGTCAGAGAGCCTGCTCTGGGGCCCTCGGTGGTGAAGGGCAAGGTGAGCCCACAGTAAAGGCTTGGTAGGAGCAGGGATTCTCAGGCCTCAGGTGGCATGGGAGACATAGGGCAGGGCAAGCTGAGCTAAGGCTGAGTCTATCTGGAGGGATCACCAAGCCTGGCTAAGACGAGAGACCAGACGAGGAATTCCCAGCCACCCTGCAGCAGAGATCTGCAAGGATCTAGAGAACACAGCATGGATGCCAGCCATCTTCTGAGTCTCCATCCCCCACCCATAAGGTCACAAAGGACAACATCCCTCCTGCCAAAGGAGTTATTCAGCCACCATCTTGGAGAACAGCAAGAGGAAGGAGCAACCACCTGAGAGACTGAGGAGGCACACGAAGGGACAACGGTATTTAAATTACCTCTTCGCAGTATTTCATGGACTGCACAAAAAGTTACCCAGCAAGAGAGGTTCTGAAGGAAGAATAGATACATTATAATGAAATAAGGAAGACTGTTACATAAAATTACAAAGGAAGAATAGGAATAATGACAAATTCAGGATAGCAGTCACCTCTATGGGAGAGGGGAAGAGGGTGTGGGAGTCCACAGGGAGCTTTGAGTGTCCTGCTAAGGCTTTATTTATAGTTAGGGGATGGGTGCATGTGTGTCATTATATTCTATATGCCTTTTTGTGCATTTTAAGTAGTTCATAATGTAACTTTTTAAAAGGCTACATTTCTGAATAGATCTGTGAGCCCCAATGCCAAGTTTAGGTCTTGAACAGATTGTATGGGAGTAGGGACATAGAAAGAGGCTTGAAACAGGACTCAGACTTACTTGTCGGAAATATCTCCCTGGCTGGACTTAAGGGTGACAAGAGTAGAGGCAGGAAAGCCAGCGAGGGGGCTGTCATCACAGCAATGCAGTGAGTGGGGACAGTGGCCTGACCTCCTGGTGGTGGTTAGGGTGGCTTAGAAGTCAAGTTGGTGGACCTGGTGATTAATAAGACGTGGGGGGTGTGGGCAAAGTTTCTGCTTGAGTGAGTGGGTGGATGGGGGCCCTCACTGCCAAATGACTAAGGTAAGAGAATCCAAGTGGAGGGTGTATTTTAGTGGAAAGCCGAAGTATTCAGTTGGGAAATGTTGAGTTGGAGGTGCCCATGGAACCTCCTTCGGAAATGACTGGGTAGAGGGGGATCCTGAGTCTGGACTCCAGAGAAGAGATCAGAGACCAAAGCATCGAAGCAAATTAAAGCCGCAGAAGTAGGGGAGACGCCCTATGGGAGAGCAAGTTGGAGAGCAGAAATGAGGGCCCAGGATAGACTGGAACACAGCATCGCCTCCACCTGAGCAAGGGAAGCCCACAGCCGTTCCCGGCTCTGCAGACGGCCCCTTTGCCATCCCTTTTGGAGCCCCAACCCTGGTCAGCAGAAGAACCACCACCCACCACCATCCCCTCTAGCAAGCTCCCCTCTCTGGCCACCCCCTGTTGGGGGCAATGCACCCACTGGGCCCCTCCCTCCCTGCCCTGCCCATTCGTTCTCCATTGGCTGTCCGGGCTTGCCTGCCTGAGGGCTTGAAATATTGAAAGGGATGGAGAGATTTCCCCAACCCTAACCAGATCTGGACTGAGGTCCTTACTCAGGAAACAGAAGGCCCAGCCACCCCCTGGGCCTTTCCCCTTCAAGGTCCGAGCCTGGTGAAAGCCCAGATCTGGGAGCCTCTTGTGAAGTGTGAGCCGTGGTCCCCCGGGTCAGGGGACGATTTTCTCCAGGAGAATTTCTGCTGTGTGGAGAAAGACAGGGAGAGTGAGACGATGGGGTGCAGGGGCGCAGCTCAGAGACCCCTCAGCTGCCTTGGCTGCTGTCCACTTGCTCGGCTGTTGGGTGTTCACCCTCCTGTTAGTGACAGGTGTTTCCAAGCTGATGGCCTTTTCCCATTTATTCCCTAGACGCGCGGTTTAGGTAATGTGCATCCTGTAGCACTGCCACAGTGCCTTAGATTTGAATTTCTCAACACTGGGCTCTGTGAAAACCTCACAGCCCTGGGTAGCTGGCACTTTATTGGTATTTTTCTCCCCTTGCCCCCTTCCTCTTTTGAAGAAGGAATATAACATTATTTCCTTCAGGGGGATGGGTTTGTGCACAATAACAGGAGCACACAGAAGCTGGACACAGCAATTCTGGTTGACAGTGAGGTTGGAGGGATTACAGTCTGGCTGGCCCATTGGCTTGGGTCCCTCGCCTCCTTATTTATTTACTTATTTATTGTTATAATAAATGCAAGACAGCATCAGCCTTTGTTTGCCCCTGTTGACAACCTGGGCATCCTCTCTTCTACCTCAACCCTGTCTCCTTGAACTGGAAATCTGTCTCTTAAAATATGGATTCTGAAGGTTAGATTCTGAATTAGAGACTGCTCTGAGCTCTAGGGGGAAAAGGTTTTCTGCTCTAAATTGGAATTAAGGGAATTTGGGAAAAGCTAAAGCAACAAAGTTGCATTCCAGAAATATCCATCTCTCAAAGCATTTTTCCAAAAAAGCAGATTTCAATTATGGTATGAAAATGTGTTGTGGGAATAATAGAGGGTTTCAATTTACCTAATAATAACCCTGCAGTCAGGAGTAATACAGCTAAGCAATAAGAGAATCAAGAAATAAAAGTTCTCACTTAGAGATATTTTAATGAGTCACTCCAAACTGTCGTGGCATCTACTCTGGGATCTTAGAATTGCTTTCAGGATGATTTACTTACCAGCACTTTGCAACTCACTAGTATAAACGGTAGCCTTCTGGTATGCCAAGAAGAACGGGTATGTACAAAGAGGCGATTTGAATTCTTGGGATCTTTCTTTCCACCCAATGACTGGGCTTTCATAGAACTTTTCAGGGGATATCAAAAGGTCCATCAGTTCATTTTGCCACCTCCAGCCTTTGAACATGAGCCATCTCAGACAGCAGGGAAGTCATTTCCTTTCCAGGACTCCTTTGGAAGCCTGCTCACTGCTTTGGTTTCTGGTTTCCTTATCTTGAGCACCTGATGTTTTCTTGATGAGCCTTCTAGCTCTCAAGACCCGGTCCCCCACCCTACACCTCTCTTATGCTGGGCTTGCCCTTCTGGGATGGTAGCCTACCCGAGACCTTCCATCAGCCCATATTCTGGGCCAAGTGTTAACTAATCTGATCAATAAACTGGGGAAGGAGTGTGCTAGTGGGGTGCAATAGTTGCATTTTCTAGTTAATATATTTGCAGTTTACTAAGGGTCTCTGGGGTGGGAGGGAATGTTAATTTAAAGGGATTTCCAGGCTGAGCACAGTGGCTCACACCTGTAATCCCAGTATTTCGGGAGGCTGAGGCGGGAGGATCACTTGAGGCTGGGAGCTTGAGACCAACCTGGGTAGAATAGCAAGACCCCACTTTGAGAAAAAAAATTTTAAAAATTATCCAAGCATGGTAGTATGTACCTATAGTTCCAGCTACCAGGGAGGCTGAGGCAGGAAGATCCCTTGAGCCCAGGAGTTCAAGGCTACAGTGAGCTGTGATCATGCCACTGCACTCCAGCCTGGGTGACAGAGCAAGACCTGTCTCTAAAAAATTTAAAAAAATATTTTTAAGGGATTCCCAGACATTGGAACAAGCCAGGGCATGCATGGGTGTGTGCATGTGTGTGTCACAGGAGAGGAAGAGAAGAAAAAGGCCAAGGAGGAGGAGGAGGAAGAAGAGGAAGGGGAAGAGGAAGAAGATAGTGGCCACCACTTACCAATTCATCACAAAGAACATTGAGAACACCCATTGTCACTCCCATCCAGACAAGACCACTGCTAATGCCTTGGTATATATTCTCCCAAGCACCTAGTGTCATAGATGTAAGTGAACATCTTCTCTAGCAGTCAAATTGAGACACTTTTATCATATAAACTTAGAAGAAAATTGCAGTTTGTTTATGTACCATTTAGTCTCCTAAGAGCAGGAACCTTGTCTCATTGTCCTTCGTGTTTCCCACAGCACTTAGCACAGCGGTGCACAGCAGCCAGTGCTTGGTGCATGCGCCGCTGTATTTCTTAAGAAGGAAAGGAGAGTGAGGTCGGCGGGAAAGGAGGATGCTCGGTGTGGAAGAACTGAAGAGAACACGGCTAGAGAGCGTTTGTAGGAGAATGATGAGATAAGGAACCTCAAGACTGATTTGGGGTGCCCGCCCTTGGGGTGCTGTGTCAGCAACAGATATCCAGTCGGTATCTTTTCCCCTCTTTTTTTCCACAGACATATACTTTAGAAAAATTTTTGAAACCTAAACTCTCAATTCCGGAATGAGTAATTGTGCATAAAGTGGGTCACAAGGAAGTGATAACTACGGCACGGACTATTTTAACTGCTGAATCAGAAATCTCTGTGCTACATTATGAAATATGCAGGAAGGAAAATAAGCAGATGATAGAAGTGGAAGGAATCCTAAAATAATATTTTCACAAACAAATTCTGGCCCAACACAAGCTTGGGGGGGCTGGCAGGGGGGAGCTTCGGTGATACACATTCCTGAGAGTTGAAGAATTGGAATAAAATCGCCAAAGTAGAAATCTTTCCAAATGACGTAGGATCTCCTGAGGCACAAAACCACTCAAAGCCACAGCCTGAGAGGCTTTGGCAGTGTCCGGGGGTATCTTAGTCACTCTGCTTCACAGCGTGGGCAGGCAGGGCTTGAAGAAAGCAAAGACAAAACAAAATCCACAATGTAAAAACCTGTCCTATTTTCTCTTCCTAATACAAACAAACAAAACGTACCTTTTTGGTCTAATTTGTTTCATGCATTTTTGTTATTGTCTTAAAATATACATAACATAAAAATTATCATTTTAACCATTTTTAAGTGTACATTTCAGTGGCATTAAGTACATTCATAATGCACTTAATGCTATGTAACTGCCACCGTGTCTGCTTCCAGGAATTTTGCATCATCCCAAATACAAACTCTGTATCCAATAACTCCCTATTTTCTCATTCCTCAGCCCCTGGTAACCACCAGTCCACTGTCTGCCTCTGTGAATTTCCCTATTCTAGACACCTCATATAAATAGAATCATGTAATATTTGCCCTTTTGCATCTGGTTTATTTTACTTAGCATGATGCTTTCCAGGTTCATGTTGTAGCACGTAGCATGTAGCATCAGAATTTCATTCCTTTCTAAGGCTGAATAATGTCCCACTGTATGTATATACCACATTTTACTTATCTATTCATCTGTCGATGGACATTGGATTGTTTCCACCTTTGGGTACTGAAAATATTGCTGCTATGAACACTGGTGTACAAGCATCAGTTCAAGCCCTATTTTTAATTCTTTTGAGCACGTACCTATGAGTGGAATTGCTGAATCATGGTAATTCTATGTTTAATTTCTGAGAACCACCATGCTGTTTTCCACAGTGGCTGCACTGTTTTACATTTTCACCAGCAATGCCCAAGAATTCCAATATCTCCACATTCTTGCTGAGTTATTTTCCTTTTTTTAAAAAAAGTAACAGACATTTTAATGGGCGTGATATGGTACCACGTTGTGGTTTTGATAGCTTTGTAAGCAGGAATCATACTGAGGATACCTATTATAGGTAATTTCTCATAGTTAAGATTTTGCAATAAAGATTAGGATCATAACTAAAGGTATGTTAAAGATGTTTATAATTCATCTTATTTCACATCCTATCTTCTTGTTTATCCTATTTTTGGTGTGAAGAACTAAACTGCCTTTGTATAGTCTCATTTTATGTATCATTAATTTTTCTTCTAGATACAAGTTTCAAAGTTTATCTAATTTTTCTTCATGGCATTCAAACATGTTCTGATGACAATTGTCATTACTTCTGGTGTCCTACTGAACCAGCTTCTGAGGTTGAGTTGATTCTTTTGACTTCATTGTTAAGTTATGCAGCATTTTGTAGTCACTAAAAGCAAAGATGAGGAGTTCTTTGAAGTTTGAAGTTGAGCTATGAAGTTTTATTTCTCTTTCTTCCTTTCTTCCTTTCTTTTCTTCTCTTTTTTCATAGAGACAGGGTCTCAAATAGCCCAGCCTGGTCTCAAACTCCTGGTCTCAAGTGACCCTCCCACCTCAGCCTCCCAAAGTACTGGGATTAGAGGTGTGAGCCACCAGGCCCAACTGTTTTCTTAAGACATTTATTATAGTCAAGTGACAAATCAATGTATTGAAATAGTCTGTGTTAAATCTTAATTTTCTTTGGGTATAACAACACATTTGAAAAGAGAGACCTTTCATGAACGCTTGGACAGCAAACATTTGAGAGCCATTGTGCTGGGTGCTGCATACACATTGGTGACTAAATAAACCTCATGGCATGTGGTGGAGTTTGCAGAAACGGGATAGTCCTATTCTTATTGCTTTCTTGACTAACATCTTAAGGGATAACTTTTGACAATTCTCCAATAAATTTAGCCAAGGCCAAATTATACTTTTTGAGTTGATTTTCACCCATCATCTTTCCCAAAAAGATTTGAATTAGTTTGCAAGAGATACAGACAACCATGTTTATACACAGAAAGGTACAATCAGCATCAAAAGGTAAGGAAGGCAGCAACATGTTAGCCCTAAGTTGTATATGTTTCAGGCAATTACTATTATGTAGTTACTATGCTTGATATACACTCTAGGGATGCATTCGGTTGGGAAAAACCAATTAACATTTATTTAAACAATGTTAATTGTTTAAATTAACATTGATCTCATGTGTCAAGAAGTTTCAAATGATGCATTTCAAGGCTAGTGAAGTAACTACCAGGAACCCAGGTTCTTTATCTTACTGCTCTGCCATCCTTAGCATGTAAGCCTTTGTCCTCTTGCTGTCACCTCATGGTCCCAAGACAGTTGTTGCACCTTAAGGCAAGAAGAAAGGAGAAGGGCAAAGGGGGAGGAACTTTCTCTTCCTTTACTTTTTTATTCTGGAAGAAATAGCCTGTCAAGAACTATGAAAGGTCCAAATTTTATCCTACTTATAAGCTAACAAGTTAGCCTCCCATGGTTTCATGGATGCTGGCAAAAGACACAAGACTCCTGGGTTAGAGACAAAGGACTTCATTAGTCACAACACAGCCAGCAGCGTGAGCATCAGCATGTTGGAGGCAGTTCTTCTTGCCCTTACGTCTCACAGGGGCAATACAAGTAGGCCCACAGGAATTCCTGCACACACAGTGGATTCTTTACAGATGAACCCTGAACTTAGGGATGCCAAATCTTATGATTAGTAGTAGGCAAGCCTGCTCTTTTCTCTGGAGAGAAACATTATCTCTGTCTTGTAAGAGTGTAAACAAGTTTTACTTTTTCTCTGGAGAGACAGTATCTCTATTTTCCAAGGCTATATGCTACACAAACATTCTGGAAAGAGTCAAATAAAAGGCAGTCAGTGTCTCTGCTTGCAAGATATACAGAAATGTGAGAAAGCATGGAGAATTGTCTCCCAAAAATACCCTTCTCAGGGACTTCTGCCTCTGTATCACTGGCCGGGACTGTAACATATGGCCATCTGTAGCTGTAAGGGAGATTACACAATTGAGTATTTTCACTTGTGCACACTGTTGCTCTAGATAAAACTGTGGCTCCCTTAGTAAGGAGGGACCAGTGAGGGATGGAGCCTTGTAAGAGCAAGGCAGAAACTGTGCCCAGGTGTTTTTATCTAATGTGCGGCCAACGTCTTTTTCCCACGGTGCGAAAAATTTTATGGCACTTTATTGATCCTTCTTGAAATAACTTGTATAACTTATACATAAGAAAATTTGGGCATTTAGTCTGAAGCAAGTATCGTTTTACCAATTTTAATAAGCAATTGGTAGTTTAGTGCAGAATTTTAATATCACAGCTGTGTAATATCTAATTGTACAAGCCCATAATTCCTTAGAACTCTCCCCCTTTTAAAAATAATCTGTATTAGTTATTTTTACAGATCATATGTTTGGAGTGAATTCTTTTAATTCAAGAAAAATTCTATGTCATGAATTTCTCCCAATCTTTGAGTATCTATAGCTTAAACAACACATTCTGCTTTGTGAACAGGTGTTTGGTAAGAGGTTTATAAATATACCTTTTCTGGTTTCATTTATTTTAAGAGGATTTTTTCACCTCATGACAGTCATTTGAGGGCTGACAACGTTACCATGGTAACGATGTTCCAAAATTCTGGTTGCTAGTGAATATTGATCCTTAGCACTTCAACACCTCTCACTACAATGTTCACCTCCGTATGTGAAGCAGGCTTTGCTCAGAGAACACATTCAGGTCAAGGAGTCCACACCCAGTGGCAGTTAGGTTCTATGAAATAAATAACTAAATAAATCCCAGCAACCCAGTCTAAAGGTTCCATTGAGAAACCTTCTCAACCCACATCATCAGGGCTTTCATTTTCACTGGAACAGATAGGAGCAAAACTTCTTTGTTTCCTTTTCAGCTGCATTGTGAGAGCTCAGAAGCTCAGTAAACCCAACACGTAAGGCATTGATGGAAAATTTCTGATGTGAATGGACATGCCTTCCCCAGAGGCAATGACGTCTGTGAATTACTTTTCGAAGTCCTTACTATATGATTCTGAAATAAAAATACTTCTCTCCTGGAACGGAGGGAGAAATTTTAACCTGCTTTGTGCACTGGAACTTAATGATTGATCCAAACCAGAGTCCAGGGGCCTCGTGGAGGTGATTGTCAGGGGTGTAGCAGGGCAATTGCAAACGGAATTTGCCCCTCCTCTCCATAAATGGGGGAGAGCCTCTCACCTTCAGCGAGATTTCCATTTCGCGTATGAGAAAGGGGAGGCTTGTGAGAGAGAGCAGCTTTGAAACCTTTATTCTCCTTGCCAAGAACTAATGGACTGTCTTCAATGTGCATGAAAATACGTTCTGCACAGTGACCAAAGAAGCCAAAATGAGGCCTCTACAGACCTAATTTGGCATTAGTCTGTCTCCATGTGAGAAAGTCTGGATGTGCTTATTTTACTCTCCGCTGTAACTAAGAAAAAAACAAACAAAAACCCTGCAAAGTTTCATTGAGACAACAGTCGGTCACAAAAAAGGAATTTGAACCAAGATAACGTTAGTTACATTTTATCCACATGTTCCTGAAACCCACGTGCTAATAGTTAACAAATACGATTTAGCCCTTCACCATTAGATTAAAATTTAACCAAATCAGCAAAGACTTTGTGTAATTAAAAGAATCTGCGCGCGCACACACACACACACACACGCACGCACGGAGATATCTTTTGATATCTCAAGAAATATTGACAGAATTAAAGGATTCCAAGACCAAGTGAGACATTTCATTTTCTTGTCATCTTTGTTCTTTGTTTGGAAAGGCCACTCTGCATTTAAGTGAAATGTAAATCCAGGGAGAAAGTGCAGTAGAGGAAATTGCTCACCTGTTACCTGCATCAATAGCCAACCCTCTCAGCCAGGTACTGTTTGTTCTACAGTGCTTCACAAATAGGATTTCACTGAATGCTTATTAGAAGTCTCATAAAGTCTCAAAGTGAACGGTATTATAATCTCCATTTTCTAGTTGTGGCAACTGAGACACAGAGAAGTTAAGTGATTTGCCTAGTGTCACACAGCTATCCGTACGGGACCATGCTGCTTGTGTAAAATGATACACGTGGTCCCCTGAGCTTTGTGGCTCAGGATTGTCTGTGCAAAAAGAGGAGAAAATCAGGCTGTGGTACACTGGGAGGGAAAAAACAAAGGGAGGCTCTTAAAGTCAAGGGGAGGACAATGTCTCCAAGGACAGAACAATTTCTCATCAGTGGGGTAACGGTGAGGCTCCCCAGCCTCAGAGGCCTGTCCAGAATTTCTCTGCTGCCAGGGTCAGGCTATTCAACTGCCCATAGGGGTGCTGCATCCCTGGAAAGAAGCCCAGGCGGTAGGGCTGCCAGAGACCTGGCTAGCCCTCCACCCAAAGGCAGAGGAGGATGCCCTTCCTGGGTAGATTCTCCTTCAAATGACCTGAGATAAATCTCGTCTGTTTCAGCGTGTGTTTTCCTCAGTATATCCTCTCCAGCTCCAAAAAGACGTGTCCTCTGACATCTATCCAGTTCTCTCAGTGGCCTTGGACACTGGTGGTTGTTTGTGTTCAGGGGAACGGAGTCATTCCCAGTATTGCTTTTCCAGAAGGATCCCGTCATAGTGAAAATGGTGTGATGTTTGAGTAAAGATTGGCTTATCAGCAAAATGCACCTCTTTTTAGTTTATGCTGCCTGATTTCCCTGGGGAACGAAGCTCTGTTTAGTCCAAATAATATACGGGAATGTTTGGAACTGTGATGTAACCATCTGTTGTTGGAAATTAAAAATCAGAGAGGACATGTGCTAACATCTTCCTTTGGAATTTCTTTACCTGCCCTCTCAGTATAGTAACAGAGCCTCTTCCCTCTTAAACCTCTTTGCCATTTATCATTTGGTCATTAAAATGATGAATGCCTCTGGCTCTAAAATATGCATTATTAGAATCATTTGGTTTAAAAATATCTGAATATCTCTAATAAAAGGGATGACTAGATAAGTAAACAAAATTTATAAAATCCAAAGTCAAGTCATCTTGGTTAAACCCAACATATCAGGTCTCATAGGTTCAGTTTTAAACCAATGATTTAAAGTATAATTTAGCTATTCCTCTGAAGACTTCATCTTAAAAAAAATTACAACTGAGGATAATTGTTCACATCTGCCTGATGATGTTTCTATTTGAAAAGACATAATAGAATGTAAAATTATGAGTTACAATAGCTTTCAGTTTATAATTAAAATCAAAATGGGAAAATTCAAGTAAATGAAAGAACTCGGTAATTCTGAAAGGTATTCTGTATATGAAGACTCAAGGTAACACGTTTTGTTAGCATTATCAGACATTGGGTCTTTTTTTTCTTATTTCTTCTGCTTTTGTGCAGGTGAGGTGAGGAGGAGCAGATGTTCTGTCTCTAGTAAAACAATTCACTTCATTACTATCGTTCGACTTTGCCTGTTTGTGCTGTTCGCTGCTAACAGAGGCTTGCAATTCTATCTACGGGGCCTGAAATGTACCGTAAGGGGCCACAGGCCTTGAGAGAACTGAGGAAGAAATCATTGCCCTAGTCTCACCCGTCACCTGTCCCCAGGCAAAATCATGCCCTGTCATCCATGGTGATTTGGAGACCAGTCCCACTCAGCTGCTTTGGCGACCACAGTTACCCTAGGCCACAGTGCCTTATACACTAGATTGAGAAAGTTAATGCCAGAAGGAACTTAGAAACTGACCTATTGAAGAGCAGACCTGTGTTGGAAAGAGCATAGTTCTGGCTGGGGCATGACAGAAGAAATTCAAGTATGTGATAAGTTAAACCAAAGTGAAGATTCTAATGAAAGACTAATGTGGTCTAACGAAAAACCAGTAGCTGCTCCACGAATGCTTCTTAGCTGGAAAAATCAGAAGATGCTGGTCAGAGGATCCTTAGGGGCAAAAAACCCGGCTTTCAATGTTAAGGGCCTATGGAGAGAGTAATTGCAGCTTGAACACGGGATCTCCTTGGAGGAGCAGGCACCAAGCGGCAGCTCTGAACACAGAAACTTGGCTTGCTTGTTAAGTAGCGTGGGGCAGAAACTGCTAGTTGCCTGTCCACTATTCATTCTTCCCCTTTTCCTTAGCCACACAACCCAGGTTTTAATCTGGTGGCAATGTGTTCAGCTTAAAGACTGCACTTGGCAGCCATATTTGCAGCCGATGGCCAGTGAGACACAGGCTGATACACTTCTTTTTCTCCTTCTCCCTTCCTTCCGTGCCTTCCTGGAATGCGAAGGTCAATCTGATGGCTTGAGCTCTAGCTGCCACGTTGGGCCATGAAGTGATCTTGAAGACGAAGCCGTATGCTAAGGATTACAGAACGAAAGGCAGAACTTTGATGACACTGTACCTCCCATACCAGCCAGACTCCAGCTTTCTTTTACACGAGGGAGAAATAAACTTCTATTTTGTTGAAACCACTGTTACTTCTTCATTCACCTGGGATGTCACAAGCCTAAGGATCTTGGTAAGGTTTTGACAGAAGAGTGAAGAATTGGGGTGTTTTAGTCTGTTTATTTGTTTAAGTTAAATAGGCTACAAAATAAAAATGATTTAAAATGATGAAATATAGTCTCTGAACTCAATCATAAAAAGAAATCAAGAGGTTATATAGGCCGGGCGCGGTGGCTCACGCCTGTAATCCTAGCACTCTGGGAGGCCGAGGTGGGCGGATCGTTCTGAGCTCAGGAGTTCGAGACCAGCCTGAGCAAGAGCGAGACCCCGTCTCTACCAAAAATAGAAAGAAA